>WIGM01000763.1:0-21403 GCA_014235935.1 Colletotrichum musicola | reverse complement strand
GACGCCCGAGGTTCCGAGGCCAAGCTTCTCGACTCGTCGGCTGATGAGCCCGACACCAAGATCACCATCAAGCCCGAGTACATTTCCCAGTTCTACGAGGGCAAGCTGGAGCCGCGATACGGACTCTTCAAGGACGCCTTCTTCCATGAGGCCTCCATGCCCAAGGGCAACATCCCCGCCGCCATCAAGTTCGCCGACCTCCTCACCCCCAACCCTCCCGTCCCTCCCAAGAAGGTCGTCCCCGGTGCCTTCCCACGCCTCCCACAGCCTACAACTGACATCGAGCAGGTGAAGCGCGACATCCAGGAGTTCGGCTACGGCCTGGTCAAGTACGCCCTCATCCACTCGCAGATCCAGATCCTCAAGAAGGCCGTCCAGGAGCAGGCGGCCGGCGAGCGCAAGGCGGGCGTCGCGGCCGCCGACGGCGGTCCCAACGCGCCCAACCAGCGCATCTGGACGCTCGTCAACAAGGGCGAGGAGTTCCTCGACCTGCTCAACCACCCGCTCATCGACGAGCTGGTCCCCTGGTTCCTCGGCGAGCACGCCCTGATTCACAGCTACAGTGCCAACATCGCCCGCCCCGGCAACGTGCCCATGCAGCTGCACACCGACCAGGTCGCCATCCAGCCCCCGATCCGCGACATGGCCTTTGGCATGAACATCATGTGGTACCTCGAGGACATCACTGATGCCAATGGTGGGACGAGGGTGTTTCCCGGCTCACACCTGGGGCAGGTCGCGCCGGACGACCTCTTCACGGTCGAGGGTACCGTCGCGGCTGAGGGGCCTGCGGGAACGGCGCTGGTTGTCGACAGCAGACTTTGGCACGCCACGGGACCCAACCGTGAGACTTCGGGCGAGCGGCCTTTCATTCTCATGTTCTTCATGCGGTCCTTCATCCGCCAGCAGGAGAACAACTTCCTCTCCCTGCGCAAGGACGTCGAGGCCAAGCTGTCGGACCGGATCAAGCGCATGCTCGGGTTCTACACGACCGGGGCCCTAGGCGGGATTGAAGGCGAGGTCCGTGAGGGCATCTTCGTCTCTAGGAAGGACGACTGCGTTGGAAAGCTGCGTGCCCCTCACGAGGAGTAGGCACAGGTCAGGGGTCCGTAGATGATTGTGATTGCAAATAGGGGTGGATAGGTATGGGTACCTGGAGCTGGTGCCAATGGTTGGAAGTCACGTAATGTCAATTGAGACGAGTTTTGCAAGTCTTGTTGGTATAGTCGCTGTTCTCCGTGAAGTCACACTGCAAGATCACGGTGGTGGGATCTGTTGGTAGCGACTCAATCGATGTGGTCAACTTGCACATCAATTGATCCCTTGGTCCCACCGTTTTCCCTCGTCGTCTACCCATCCAATCGGAGTGCTGTTAAAGCAAACACTTTCACTACCAGGTCCCTGGTCGTAAAGTTCCGGGGAAGCAGCCGGCAGAGAGTTCCTAAAGATGGCAATGTGGCAACCAAGATCAAAAATGTGATTATCGGCTAGGTGTGAAGAAAGTCAGGGGATCTCCGCGAGGGTTACCAGGGTCAGTGGTGGGAACCAACAGAAAACACTCTGATTACATCGGAGTCGGAGCTCTACTCCGGCGGTCCCCTCATCCCAGAGTATGACTGCTAGGCCCCCACGTAAACAGGTTTCATCTGGCGGTTCTCCATATGTGGAAGAACGGATAACGTACCCTGCCGGTGAGCAACAACTCCTCTTGGTGCTGAAGTTGACTCGATCCCGGCTTTGCTCCGTTGTTGGACCCTAGCCCCGCGAATCGTCCACGATGGTTGCTTTGCGGACTATCCCGTGCACCCGTTTCCCTTGCAGATACGGGACATGAGTTCGTTCCCAGATCAGAGGATGTTTTCTCTCTTGCACAGCCCACTTAGACATTATCGGGAATAGCTGCGCGAATCCTGGGCCCGTTGTTATTCAAGGGGACTATTATTTCACAACCCCCAAGCTGAACACCTCCGACAAGTACGGGCAGCGACGATAACGGACGACGACGGATTATAGAGAAGATGACGGGCGATAGAGAAGACGACGGACAATAGCGACGATGACGGACGATAGGTAGCGACGATAGCGGATAACAGCAATAATCATATATTAACAGGAAACAGTAGGTTAGAATAGCTAGGGGGGATGTAACATACTCAGCCAGGGGGTGTGAGTAATAGTCCCCTTCTTCCAACTGGGGGATTAACACAAGCCCATGAAAGCCAACTGGAACCCTAGTCTCTTGGTGGGTCACGGCGAAGGAAGTCTGCCCCTGGTCCGGTCAAGGGGATTCCAAGAACGTGACTCCTCCTAGACCTCGGTTCACCAGGTCGCATCTTCATGCACGTTGTCTTGTTAGTTGAAGGTATAGACTTGTAATTTCCCCCAAAGTGGCCCAGGCCAGTGCATCTACATGTACATCTAGAGCAGCTTTGACAGGCCTCTGTGGCAAGACCCATTCATTGGGCGACAACATTAAACAGGGAGTTTTTCAAAGTCGTTGTTTCCATATGGGGAAACTCTCCCCGGGTTGCGAGTTGTCGCGTCATTATTTCGCTAGGCCCACTGAGATTGAAGAGAAAGATTGAGGAGAAAGATGGGTGCTAAAGCCCGGGGCGTAGTCTCTCAGCAGTTCCACTCGACTCGTCTGGCCCGTCCTCCCGTGGACACTCTCCCCGGAGCTTACCATGTCGTTTTTTTTCCTGTCTGCAAAGACCAACAGAAGGTTACATCTGTTGGAAGATGACTTCAAGACCTTCCGAACAAATTTGTACGTAGTTTAGTCACAGTACCAATCATCTCCGCAATAATACTGGTCGAATGCGCCAAGTGGCAGCATCGGATACTAGGACCGTAGCCTCGCCGCTCTGAACACACGACACAGTTTTCATGAATTCTTGGACAGATACCTGTACGATACTTCCGATGGCCCAGGTGAAGTACAGGGATTTCGATGTCGGGAGAAGGCAGATATTGCTGAGTTTCCGTTTAACCTCGGCCTCCAAGTCGTTCGAAATGGTGAGATGTTAATAGTAATTGTGTCACTTCTTGCAGCGTCTGTCAAAAGCCACCCGAGATCGCGAATCCTGCTGAGCTGTGACAGATCCTTTCCCTTTGTGGCAAACACCGCACAATTTTCCGTATCGCTTCCAACGCCCTGGGCTCGGAGCCAGAGCCTGCACATGAAGCGCTGCAGAATGAACCGTTTGTATCGTAGCCACTTGGAGAATCCATGACGGAACACTGTACTTTGTTTTCTTTCCTCCGCGTGTGCCCTCCTCTTTTTGCGTTGGTTGTTCGTCTCTGCCGCTTTTTTCTCCTTTTACCGGCCAAGGTTTACCAACATATTGAGCTGTGGAACGTGGGAGTTTGTATTCTGTGCTCCTCAACATCTTGTCTTCGTTTTCATTTCGAAGGAAAATGGCGGTTTATTTCGACCAAATGGAAGAAAACTGGATCACCAGCCCGGACCTCCTCGGAGTGGCAGTGGCTACGCTGGCTGTGACCATTTTCCTTGGGTCAATATCTCTGATCGTTGTGGTCTTGCGCGGATGGGCCCGTAAGAAGACAGCCGCTATCGGTTTGGACGATTATTTGATGATTGTCGGCTTGGTGAGCTTCCATCCTCATTCTGGAGCTTTCACATTGACTTACCCTTACTGCTTCTACCTAGGCCATCTTCCTGGCATGCTGCGTCTTCACGGCAATGGCCGTCTATGCCGGCATGGGAACAGCAGACGAGCGTCTGATGGACTAAAATCATGTTGCAGGAGTCAAGGTAAGAAATTCCCATTGACCTACTTTATTTCACCGGTGCCATCAGCTCACGCAGGCAGTGGCTTGTCTTATTCCAAATCACGTACGCCTGGAGTCTGCCGTTCATCAAGGCCAGCATCTGCTTTACCGTCTTTCGCATCACGAACCGTCGTAGGTATCGGGTCATCCTCGGGGGCGTCATGATCGCATCGATGCTCAGCACCACCGTGGGCTTCGTTGCCGTCGTCGCTGTCTGCCGGCCTGTGAGCTACACCTGGGACAAGTCCATCGACGGAAATTGCGCACCGAGCACCATCATCACGACCATCAGCTAAGTCATCTCTGTACTGGTTATCATTACGGATTGGACATGTGCAATCGTGCCCACGGTCGTGGTGTGGGGGTTGCAGATGAAGTCGCGGGTCAGGGCATCTGCCTGCGCTGTCCTGGCCCTTGGAACAGTGTATGTACCCCATAAGAACAAGCCCAAATCTTGTAGATGGATCTTCGCTCACCATATCACAGGGCGAGTGCTGCAACCATTATTCGACTTCCATACCTTCAGTATTATAATCAGCCTGAGAACTATTTGCGTAAGCTCCTATCCCATTTCCATCACCGGCAACGGCACTAGCTGACAGCTGTCACCCCCAAAGACAACATCGCAAACATCGTCCTCTGGTCCATCTTCGAATGCGGAATCGGCATCATCGCAGGCTCTCTGCCTTCCCTCCGACGCCTTCTGAAGTTCTGGCTCGACAAGTCCTCCAAAGGCTCGTACGACAACACCGGATCAAACAACCTGAACCCAGGGTCTGGATATCAAGGCAGCAATGGGGTGAAGCTGAACAACCTCAGCGGCAGGGGGATGACGGTTTCGAACTGCCAGACCGCGCAGCGGGATACATGGGTCCAGCTTGACGACGACGACAACAGCCAGAAGCACATCATCATGAAGACCCAGGAGATTTCTGTTAGTATCGAGGACGGCGTTCGCATGGGGCGGCGCAGTTAGGAAGGTAGCATAGATCATGGAAGGCAACATTTCCGCAGAAAGACTCAAGATCCTCCCAACTCGGAACCCCTGACCGCAGCTGGTCGATCCCCACCTCCGATACGTCCAAACGATCGGGACAGCTGGCTGAGCTGACAAGGGCCCCCACGGGAGGGAGATACATGTACTCATCCTGAGCCTCGGGATGCCTAGCGCACCTAACCGTTAGCCGTGATGCTCAAGAGTGGGCAAGTCGAGACAAGAAAGATGGGGAAGGACTTACAGCGATAACAATAACCGCGAAGAAGGCTGCTCCAACGGGTCGGGCTCTGCTTCCATAGCTGCGAAGGCATTTTCTTCCGTGTCTGAGAGGGCCCTGTGTCCAAGGTACCCAAACATGGCCTCAATCGGGTCGATCTCCTTGGCCCTCCATGATGAATGGTGATCATTGTCGCAGCCGACCAGCCACGAGATGTCGAGACCGTCTTCGTAGAACCAGCAGGGGTTCATGTAAGGTATCCCGCCGGCGAGTGCCTTGGTGTGCCTCAGGAACCCGTCCACCTCGTTCAGCTTGTCCCTGACGTCGTTGGCGATCGACCGCGGCCCGTAGACGTTGATCGTGATCTCGAGGACCTTTGCGAGCGGCGTCGTCGAGGAGCTCTCCTCGCGCATCTTGAGCTGCTCCAACTCGACGAACGCCTCGAACCGGATGCGGCGGAGCTTTTCGATCGCTCCGAACAGGACGTGAGAAAGCCGGTCGAGCTTCGCGAAGCGGGGGCCGTCGCTGGTCTTACCCGGTATCCGGAGGAACTTGGGGTAATCACCCGGCCGAATCTGAAAGGCGATGAAGCCCTCGCCGAGGAGCGGGAGGTTGAGGACCTCCTTCGACAAAAGGTTATTCTCGCTGGGCCATGCGTAGCAGTTGAAGATCTTTTTTTGCCGTTTTGGTCAGCAAGCTGCGGGTTTTCATGAGGTAGGAACACACTTACCGCACCAAAACAGATTTCCTCGTCTGCCTCTTGGACAGTGTTAACCTGTTGGCGGACAGCCATTTTAGAGACTTTTTGTATGATGGGTTGCGCTCGGCGGTGTGTTGTTGGTTGGTAGGTTGGTTTGTCCGACGGATGACAGTTGTTGTGCCAAGAAGGAGGTGACCATTTATGTGCTGGAACCATTTAAACGATGGACGATATTGGCCTCGACGGAGAAAGCAGAATACTGCGGAAAAAACATAGCCTTTACACACTCGAGCTTGTTATGGAAGGAATTTCCGTTTTGAAAGCACAACACACAAGCAAGTTGTTATTCTCTCCAATAGGGTTTCTTCTTTTATCTCCGTACATACGCCCACCACAGCCACAGCCGATTTTGCTATGCTGGATGTCAACACTGGCTCCCTACTGTCAATATCCGGACCTCACCGGCGGCCGGCATCGTGCACGTATCATCAACCTCGCCCAGTTCGAACCATCATTCTCGCCAACGCTCCATCCCAGAAATCATATCTCCTCACCCAGAACCAGCCCCTCAAAACACCCCCGGCACAAACCTCGCAGTCCTAGCATGCCACCTTTCCCACTTCTCCCCAAACTCCCCCCTGAGCATCCTCTCCTCCTCGACAACCCTCATCCACACCCCGGCAAAAAACCCACCCGCGCCGACGAGCATCGCAGGCCACTCGACAGCCTTCATCACAGAGAACCACCCGGGTGGCGCCCAGCACGCAAAAACCCCGTCCGCTCTCGCATACAACCAAACATTACACAGAACGACGACGACGATGCCGGTGTAACTCGGGTGCTGGACGTAGCTGTATATGCCGCTCGTCTTAAGCCCCGACGGCCTCGTCAGGGCGAATGTGAAATTCGTGCCTAGCGAGCGGAAGGGAACCAGCCGTAGCGGCACGCCGAGGAAGAGGAGTAGGATGAAAGGAATCGCAGTGGAAGGGGACCATGTAGCCAAGGAGTGGTTGAACCCGTTCTCCCCGCCGTGGAGGAGGATCGAGGGCGGTATGAACGGGTAGCTGTACGCCAGGGCCGCGGCGTGGAGCGAGATGAGGAGGATAGGTGCCGCGACGAATTTGTTGATGTGGTTGTGGGTGAAGTTTATGACGTGGATCGAGTCTTTGATCGCTGGCTTGGAAGGGGTGGAAGATGAAGTTGGGGGAGGGGTTGGGTTTGGCGGGGTTATGGCGAGGTAGGTGCCTAGTGTCGAGGCTAGGTAGGCTATTGCCAGAGATGTCTGTGGCCAGGACATTGTGTTTGTTGATGTTGGTTGGTAGAAGAGGAAGAGATGAAGTTGAAGTTGAAGATGGCGATGAGACGAGGTGGAGTCGCGCGGAGGGTGGCGACGGCACGTGCCCCCACTTGGCGGACGGTAGCGGCGAATTAAGCTGAGACACTAGAAACAATCCCGAAGCCTACGGCTTTGAACATTGGTTGTCTGCCGGTGTTGAATTGAAGGTGTCTGCTGAAGGACGTTGTGGTCATTCGTTTGCTTTTCAACAGGAAAACGACTGTTGGCTGTCTCTCAGGATGCATGTCACAAGCTGCAGCAAGTGCAGGTTGCAGCGGCAGATCGTCAGTGTGACGTTTACATTCGGATCCGCCTCCGCCTCTGAATGTCACCGTGGAGTATTCCCAACCAGTCGGTAATAAACTGGCAACCTATACGGCTAGTCTTTTTTGTCTATTCCTAAACAACTTCTGTATCCATCTTGGGGCGCCGATCTTCAAGTAGTTGGCCCTTTGGAATGCGACTCAATGTCGCTTCGAACGCCCCAACGCCATGCTCCCTGTCTATCCATGAATTCTTACATTACTCCCCAGTTTGACGGTAAGCTCATTATACTTCTTGCACAAGCTTGACCTCCGGACCCTCGATCTTCTTCACTTTGCGGCCCTCCCACCACGACATGACGCCCGCCGCCATGGCCACGCCGCACCCCAGCCCGATGAAAGTGCCCGTCGCCCATCCCTGTCGCGACGTCAGTAAGCACACCTCTTAAATGGGAACAGCTGTCGAGCGCTGGAAGGAACTCACCGGCCGGTCGATCCGGTTGTAGTGCCACATGAAAAACGACAGCACGGCCTGCAGGAACGTGTTGAGCACCATCATGGAAGTAGTAAATCCGAGCTTCCACAGCGCCGTGGGCGGGGCCGTCTGGTCGGTGAAGGTCGGCGCGCGGCCCTTGGCGTCGTTGTCGAAGGTCCAGTCGGGCGGGCGGAACCAGCCCTTGTTCTGGCCGGCGAGCTTGCGCATCGCGGCGCGGTCGCGGAACCCGGCGGCGCGGACGAAGTGGTAGAAGTCGCGGAAGCGCCAGGGGGCGAGGCCGAAGCCCGTGACGCAGAAGAGGGCGTTGAGGATCTGCGAGTCGATCTCGAGCCAGATCTTGCGCGGCGAGTTAACGTCGTCGGCGGAGGGGTGGTTCATGGCCGGGGCGGCGTTGATGAGGAGGAAGAAGAGCATTGCCTGGAGGGTCAGTAACTGAGAGGGTGACCCGGGGTTGGTATGCGACTTACTCCCCATCCCTGCGAGCTGGTTAGTATCTGCTTTTGAGCTACCGGTTGGGCATGTATGGGGCTGCTTACGACAATGTTTAGGCAGTAGATGGTGATGATGAAGCCCGAGGGCGTGAGGAAGAACTTCCGAAAGGCCTTGAGCCCGTTCGAGACGGTCGTCTTCCAGTCGGCCTTCTCCGCGGCCGCATGCTTCTCGTACAAGCTCTGCCTTCGACGGAACTGCTGGCTCGGGTCCGGGCCGCCGTCGGCGCCGGCGCCATTCTGCAGGTCTCCTCCCATGAGAGTCCGGTCCTCGTCGGCCGAGCCGTCAGCCTCCCGCGGCGCGTCCTTCTTGTCGGCGAAGACGTTGCTAAACTCCGGCCTCTGCGTTTTCTGCTGCGACTGCTGGGCGCTCCCTTCGATCGGGGCGGCGGCGGTGGACAGGCGCACCAGCTCCAACTCGCCGTGGCGGTCCTGCGTGGCGTACCGAGCCGAGTGGCCCTGGGCGTTGAAGGCGATGTTGCCGCCCCCGGACTCGGCGTCGCGCAGCTCCGTCAGGTTCGGGGCCTGGGCGATGGCGGTGCCCGCGGCCTGCCACATTCCCAATTGAGGATTCGAGTTGATGAGGGAGAGCGAGGCGCCTCGTACGCGGCCGACGATGCCTTCGTTCGAAGGCGGTGGTGGGTCGGCCATAGTTCGCGTGTCGTCCCGGAGGAAAGCTGCCGGATCTTATACAAACGAACGGGAAGCTCGGGCGCTGAAGGATGCAGCTCTTCGATTGGATTGGAACGATGAAGAGGAAAGAAAGGTTGAGACGATGCGACGACTCGGAACGACGGAGAATTAGACCGACAGCGGCGGAGGCGGAGATTATCTTTGTGAGGAAGGCGCTGTCCAGTACCTGTGCAATGCGAATGCGACTGCCGGAAAAGTTTAGTTGGCCATGAGTAACCGACGGATGCGTTAAGGGAGCGCAGACGGTACGATACGTGGTGCTAACAAGGGGCTGTGATTGGGGGGTTACCTGTTTGCCGTCTCGTTTAGCGCCTGGGCAAACCCCTGTTCCGCCGAAGCCTTAGCGTATCCATTACGGTCTCGCCGTATTGCCTGCGGTTTGGCAGTACGCGGACAGCAGCAATTGCGGCCGGTAAATTACGCGTAAAACCAGTGGGCGAAGCCTTGTTTTAAGCGTGCACAGCCCACCCCCAAGCATCATCCCTCTTTTTCTTATTCGGATCTGTTGAGATTTACGCTGGGGGATAGATTACCTCGCCCCTCAGTCAAAAAGTCTCATCCCTAAAAAGGGGGGTCAAGGTCAAGGTTGATTGCTCGGACGGGGCGCCGTCTCCAACGCAATCGTCTCGCCCTCTAGCTCCGCCGGCACCTCGGTCACGTCGTGGACGGGCACACGGCCCGGACCACGAACGTCACCGGAGGCGTCGACGGCACTCTTAGCCGGGGCCTCCGGCACAACCTCCGGGGCGGCGGGGGCGGGAGCGGTATCGGGCGCCGTGAGCCGCTGCGTCCGGAGCCTACTCCCTCTGAGGAACTTGAGCTCGATGATCCGGCTGCTGCCGCCCGTGTTGCGGCTCGAGTCGGGAGACCGCTCGAATGCCCTCAGGAGGAGGATGTTGACTGCGGGGAGGCACGCGCATATCAGCCCGATGCTGACCTCTGCCGTCCTGTGATCATGTCAGCCCATATCTTGGCTAGATGCTTGGTGCTAAGCCAATGAATACCCCAAGAGGTTGAACCGGATCAGGTCCACCGTCTCGTCGTGCGAGTTTTGCAACTTGATAACCAGCACCAGCCTAATCAAGCTCGCCGCCGTCGCCACGCCCCCGGAGCTCAGCATCGCCATGACCTTGATGCGCTTCTTCCACGACATGCGCAGCGTCACGGCCACAGGGATCGGTATGCAGAGCACCGCCAGGTCCGTGACGGCGCTGACCGCCGTGTCCGCCACGAAGATGGCCCGCTGGTTGTAGCAGCTCGTGGCGACCGTCGGGTCCCAGTACCCCTCGATCGGCCGGCACACGAACCCTTTTAAGAATAAAATCGGGATCGAGTAGGTCGTGAGGAAGACGATGATGGCGTACGTGCCGATGATGGTCTTGCGGTGGAGGCGGAATACGCGGATTATGATCCAGAGGAGGGCGAGCTTGGTGAAGTAGGAGCAGGGGCTGTAGACTAGGGTTATGGCGTAGACCCCCCGGAATGGGTGTTAGTGAGGGTTGAGGTGGGTGAACCCGAATGGGAGATACCTTCTTGAAGGCTTTGTAACGCTCTGCCGAGAGCGTTCCGACGTGGTAGCCGCCTCCGAAATAGCCCACTTGTATCGGCCGTCAGTCACGCGCTTGGGGTTTGTCAACTCATGCCGACAACTCACTCATAAGTCCCGTCACACTGTACCCGAGAGACAGAATCTGCCGTTCGTCAACATCTCACGAACTACAGTCCCAGTATGCGAAAACACATACCCACGCAACTAAAGCCAACCCTGGGAGGCAATTAGCCATCAACCAAAGACATCAAGAAGGAGTTCAACCTACAGTCCTCCGTGTGGAACGGCGGAGCGACAAAAGTCTTCGCAAACATGCGCACCGCCATGAACAGACTGACGAAGCACATGGACAGAATCTGCGACACCAGGTTGATCGTGTGCAGCACGTCCTCGGTCGATGTCGGAGACGGCGCGGTAACGAGGGGCGCGGCGCGGAGCTGCAGGGCCGGCGGGCCCGCCCCCGCTTGCGGGATGACAACTCGCATCGAAGGCTCGACGGATACTCGATAGCTGGGCACGTTATACCATCACGTTATAGGTCGTATCGAAGCGGAATCTTGCTTCCTCACGGGCGTGACGCTCTGGCCGGTGGGTTGCAGACATCAATCTGGATGTAACATGCTCGCGTGGCTTTTGGAGAAACGTCCGGCATCGTAGGCAAACATTTGATACGCCGGGACGGCCGAAGTTGATATACCGACGGGATAATCGTCTCTAACGGGCCAGGTTTATCGTTTCCACGTAGAACATGGTCTCCCCCAGGTATCAAAACTCAATAGTCTGGCGCCGAAAGCTTCCACAGCTAGACTCGTTTCTAAAAAGCCTGCCAACGACCAAACAACCATCCCGCGGGATTCGGGGATCCAATCGAACGCTGCCGGGCGAGTCAGTCGACAGCAACCAAGCTGGCGGGGCTAGAAGTTAGCTACGCGGGAAGCTTGCGCTCTCAAACTCTTGGACTGGGAGTCTGTCAACATCTGCAACGTGTGGTTGCACTCCTGGAAGGGGGTGGTGGAGAGGGTTGAATCACTGATGAGCCGTGCTTCTTGGGACAGTTTGCTTCTCCTCCCCCCTCCATTGATTTTGAGCAACTCCGGATAGGTTCTACTCGCTGCCCGGTCGTCAACGGAATCTTCCGATGTTGAGTTTTTATTGCATTCAATTTTCAGAAGCATTCGTCCAATACTGCGAGGCCTAGTAACGCTACCCGGAAGTCAAGTTCTTTTACCTCAGTTTCGGGACCTTTCGGTGCCCCTGGCACCAGACCACGTGGTCCATGACCGTTGTGTCGTCCGTTCGCCTATAAAAATGAATCGTCACTCGTCGCTTCACGTGTCGTCGCTTCCCCTTTCCCTCCGACCATTCCTCCGGTCATTGTAGCGGAGCCTCCACTCCGGACGCACTGATGTCCCCCCGCTACCGGCGCCGGCGGCCGGAGCTCGGATGGTCCCCACACCACCCACATGAAACCACATCTTCGGAGGGCTTTTCCGGCACTACCAACGACCTACGCGGCCCCCCGGCGCTACCAACAGCAGGTCTTCTTGCGATACGGAGAAACTCGTAGCGCCGTGATGGCGTTCGCGGGCTGGTTTGGTCCGCAAGAGTAGCTTATATAGCGTGCAGAGGCAAAGATGACGCCATGATGCCTAAGATTTCCCGGCTTTCAAGGCCCGCTCGTGTTGCAGATGATGTCTCGGTAAGCGAGACTGCGCATGAGGACACCTGATTGGGCTTGGTCGACGAGAAATCGTGGTGTTTTGAGCTGCTCGATGCGTGTACTCTTCCGCTATTCGAAAGGCTCTCCGCCGGCGTCTTTTTGACAAAAGAGATATCTCGGCAGTGCCCCCGGTCGAATCACGGCAGAGAGTCTTTATCCGAAACCAGTCACCACAGATGCCCACGGTAACTCCGACCCTGAGACAAATCCCGAGTATTAAAACTCCAGCCTGCCTAAGCTGCATTCTAAGTCGCGTGATCGCAGAATTTAGATCACAAATATTTTACAAGGGGTTTCAGAGTAGCAGATCTTTTCCTTGAGTTTATCAAAAGCAGAATTCAGATACGCTTCGGGACAAAGATTACTCCAAGATGAAGGTGTGCGCAACTGAAAGGAACACCCCTTTCTGCAACCGGACAAGATAACGCCTCCATCGCCAGACAACTCACGACTCCTTCGCCCACTGCTGCCCGCTCCACAGCCTTTCCGTCGTCCATAGCCAGTAATCACGCCCCTTTACTAACCGAACCACGAACCCAGGAAGCGCATACCCCATGCCCGCACCGACGCCCGCTCCCTTGCCGATAGGTACCATCTGCGTCTCCCGAACGTCCTCCTCGAAGACTCTTTCATCCCCAGATGGCGTGGCGCCTTCCGTCCGGAGCAGGTCGCGCTTGATGTTGGCGCACAGGACGGGCACCGCGGCCAGGACGTTGTGCACCGCGGGCCGGGCGTACGAGGACACGTCGCCGAGGGCGTAGACCCGCGGCCCCGCGGCGTCCACGCGCAGCGTGGCGGGGTTCGTTGCGACACGGCCGTCGGGGGCGAGGATACCGGCGTCGGAGGGGATGAAGTTTGTGTTCGGCCGCATACCGGTCGCGGGGATGTACAAGTCTGCTTCTAGGACCTGTCCGTCGGACAGAGACAGCTTCGCGCGCGCCGCGACGTCTTCGATGCCTGCTCCGGCGGGGGATACGGACTCCAAGCGGGTGTTCTTGAGGACGGTGACGCCGAGCTCTGCGAGATAGCCCTCCGCCTTGCGGGCGATGGAGGGCCGTAGAGCCGGGAGGAGTTCGGAGCCGGATGTGACGAGGGTGATGCTGACTTTCGGTTTCTCTGGGCTGCGGCCGAGCCAGCCTGGTCTCCCGTTGAGGTACTCCCCTAGTTCTCCTACGGTCTCGACTCCGGCTGGGCCGCCGCCCGCGATGACGATGTTTTTGGCCTGCGGCAGCGCCTCGCGGAACTTGTTCCAGGTCTGGCGCAGAGCGTCCGAGTCTCTGTTGAGGCCGAGAAGAGGTGAGGGTGTGGAGGCTCCTGTCGCAATGACCAGGGCGTGAAGGCCAATGAATTTGATGTCGGCTTTGCCGGCTAAGGTGACAGTAACCGTCCGGCTGGAGAGGTCCAGAGCCGTTGCTGCGCCGTGGACGAACCGGAAGGTATTTTTGGAGTATTGCTGGAAGACGGACTGGATGTCGACGAAGAGCTTCGCCTGGTCGAACATGTCGTGTGATATCAGGGCGCGTGGACACGCCGGCCGACACATGACCTGCGAAGAGGCACTGACGAGGACGATTCGGTGCTTGTCCTCGGCTGGGAGCTGCGGTAGGACGTGTCTGAGGAGGTAGTGGGCCGTCGAGACGCCCGCGTAGGAGCCGCCGAGAATGACGATGTTCTTTGCGGTGGGTGTTTGCGCCATTGGATGGTGACTTACACGGCGGACGGGGATTGTTTTGGGGCACGCAATGATGATGAATGATGACAGAAACGGAGTGCTTGAAGCTCGGAATATTTGGTGAAGCTCAGAATATTGACTGAATCTCAGGATATCGAGTGAACCTCGGGATATTGAGTCAAGCCGTTGAGAACGAGATGGGCTTTCGGCTTATTTATGTACATTTTCCTTTCATCAACGTCATCTGCTACTCTTACATGGCGGCCGCTCAGAGGATATGCAGATGCGCTCCTGCGGACGAGTCTCGGACGGACGCATGGTGCTGAAGCCGCAATAAGGCTATTACCACTTGGTATATCGGCGATGTCTAGTTCTGTTGTGGTGATGGGCGTCAGATTGTGGCTTGCACCAGGCTGGCCGTTCGTCCGTTGGTCGGCCGAACAGCGGACTAGCTCTTATCGGCTTGCGATAACAATCAGCAGTAAGATTTGCATACGAAACCAAGGCAACTACGTAGGTACCTAGATTGACCACATTGGATCTCGCGCGTCATTTCCTTGGTAGTATCTAGCTGCATTTAATTACCCATCGATCGTAGTTGAGGCCTAGGTTAACAAATCTTTAATGTCTCGGTCCGTAGAAAAGATGAACCAGGGTCAGGTTGCCGTCCATTTCGATCTAATTGGTAACTTGAGTTGCAGAGTCGCACGTCGAAAGAGCTCAGTTGGAGTTGCAGAATTGGAGTTACCAATCAACCAGTCAATGCCACAGTTCCATTGCCTCCACTGAAAAACACGACTCAAACGCACGTGTCTCAAGCTCGAGACTCGACTCGGGGAACGCCGAAGCACTTGAGCCGTCAAGGTTGCTCGGGATGACATAATGAGAACCGTGGCTTTGGAGGGGCAACGTAAAAAATTCCTGCAAAAAATACCAGGTACGGAGGTACATCGTCACGTTAGGCGCCGAAGGGAAGGTGGCGGTGGGGTTGACACCGCTGTAGACAGGGAGACCGGCCCCCTGTCTTGCTACCACCGCGGTGAAAGGCAGCGCTATAGTGGCGGCCACTGCAAGGAGGGCGGATATCTTCGGCGTTGGCGGGGTCATTTTTTCCATTCTCGCACCATCCCACCAAGTGGATTGCGTTTCCTCGCCCTGCACCGCACCGTCACTCCCGCGTCCGTGGGCTGAGAAAGACTCTTCTTCTCTCGTTTCCTCTGTCTCTCACGACCTGAGCTTTCTTTCCCTCCGACAACCTCTCCCGAAAACCACACAACCACCTACCGCCCCAAAACCGCAACCATGGGCGACGTCAAGTCCATCAACGCCACCCGCGTGGCCGTCACCGCCCAGTCGGCGACCGAGCTCATCGGCAACACGCCCCTCGTCCGCCTGAACAAGATCCCCCAGAGCCTGGGCATCGAGGCCGAGGTCTACGCCAAGGTCGAGCTCTTCAACGCCGGCGGCAGCGTCAAGGATAGAATCGCCCTGCGCATGATCGAGGAGGCCGAGAAGAGCGGCCGCATCAAGCCCGGCGACACCCTCATCGAGCCCACGAGTGGAAACACGTACGTCCTCCTCCCTTTGCCCCTTCCTCCTTGCTCTCCCGAATCTTGCTAACTCTTCTCGTCTAGTGGTATCGGTCTGGCCCTCGTCGGTGCCATCAAGGGCTACAAGACCATCATCACCCTCCCCGAGAAGATGTCCGCCGAGAAGGTCTCCGTCCTCCGCGCCCTCGGCGCCACCATCATCCGCACGCCCACCCAGGCCGCCTGGGACAGCCCCGAGTCGCACATCGGCGTCGCCCGCCGCCTCGAGAAGGAGATCCCCAACGCCCACATCCTCGACCAGTACGGCAACCTCGACAACCCGCTCGCCCACGAGCACGGCACCGCCGAGGAGATTTGGGCCCAGACCGGCGGCCGCATCACCGCCATCGTCGCCGGCGCCGGCACGGGAGGCACCATCACCGGCCTCGCCCGCGGCCTCAAGAAGCACAACAAGGACGTCAAGGTCGTCGCCGCCGACCCCCACGGCAGCATCCTCGCCGTCCCCGAGGCCCTCAACAAGGAGCACGAGAACGAGCCCTACAAGGTCGAGGGCATCGGCTACGACTTCATCCCCGACGTGCTCGACCGCGACATCGTCGACAAGTGGTACAAGACCGAGGACCGCGAGTCCTTCCAGCTCGCCAGGCGGCTCATCGCCGAGGAGGGCCTGCTCGTCGGCGGCAGCTCCGGCTCCGCCATGGCCGCCATGGTCCGCGCCGTCAAGGACCTCGGCCTCGGCAAGGGCGACGTCGTCGTCGTCGTCCTCCCCGACAGCATCCGCAGCTACCTCTCCAAGTTCGCGGACGACGACTGGCTCGCCGCCAACGACCTCCTCCCCGAGGTCAACGGCCTCGAGGCCAGCGCCGCCGTCGGCAAGGCCGCGCCCAAGTCGAGCGACCCCTACGAGGGCGCCACCATCAGCGCCCTGCGCCTGAAGCCCGTCATGTCCGTCTCCGCCACGAGCCCCTGCTCCGAGGCGTCCGAGATCATGCGCGACAAGGGCTTCGACCAGCTCCCCGTCCTGTCGGCCAGCGGCAGCAAGCTCGTCGGCCTCGTCACGCTCGGCAACCTGCTCAGCTACATCTCGTCTGGCCGCGCCACGGCCAGCAGCCCCGTTAGCGACGTCATGTTCGACTTCGGCCGGCTGGACGAGGTCGTCACGGACGCGAGGCAGGTCGCCAGCGGCGAGAAGGGCACGAAGCGCAAGTTCGTCGAGATCACGCTCGACACGCCGCTGTCGACGCTCAGCAAGTTCCTCGAGTGGAACTCTGCCGCCGTCGTCACGGAGAAGACCGAGGGCGGCAAGGGCCTGTCCAAGCCCCTGGCCGTTGTCACCAAGGTCGACCTGCTCACCTGGGTCGTCAACAAGAAGGCATAAGAAACTGACTTCGGAAATTCGCTTTGATATTATCTGAAATTTGATGAACTGGGCAATGGACGAGAAGAGAAAAAACAAAAAGTTGAGAGGAGGCTCGGTTGGGTTACGGCGTTTGGAAAGCGAGCATCGCACGCACGGTGGCAGGGGCGCGAAATCTTGGGTCGCATCAACTTGAACCCCCCCGGTTTTTTTTGGGCAGCATTTGCTTGAATGTCATGGATGGGAGGTAGACTCAACATCTACATAGAGAACAGGGCAGCCTGCTCGACATGGATAGAATCACATTTCAAGTTTGCGCATAAGGCATCATCATTCCTTGGTATCTTCAAAATCTTATGCTTTTATTATTACAGGCCATCCGCGATAATAATTATATCCGCTCGGCAATCCAGGCCCACCACTTGTCCGCACCAGGTCCGCCTCCCGTAACGTTGCCCGCGACGACGTCGACCTCGACGTCGAACTCGCGCAGCTGCTCAAAGGTGAACTTCTCGGTGCCGTACGCGCCCAGCCAGTCGTCGTGCTCCTCGTCGCCGACCTCGTCGATGCCAACGCCCGAATCCAACAGGCCCTTGCTGCGCGACGAGCGTATGCGGGTAATCTCGGCCTCGAGGCTGGACCGGACGAGCGCGCCGGGCAGCGCGGTGAAGAGGTCGAGCTTATTCGCGGCGACGAGGACGGGGATCGGAGCAGGGTTCTTGCTGGACTTGCTGCTGGAAGCGCGCTTCTGCAGGCCGAGGAGCACGTCGTAGAGGTACGCGGCGGTCGGGGCGAGCACCTCGTTCTCGCTGATGGCAGCCGCGTCAACGACGAAGACGACGGCCTTGAGCTTGGACTTCTCCGCGCCGGCGAGCTTGCCCATCGCGTGGTTGCGCAGCTTGCCGTGGCCGGGGGTGTCAACCAAAAGAAACTTGGTGTGCGTGCCCGAGGTGTCGTCCTGGTTGCGGAAGCTGTGCTTCGTGTTGCTGTCGCGCGAGGCCGTGAGCTCGACCGTCTTGGGGCGCTGGGAGGTGTGCGTCGCGGCGGGGCCGTCGGCGCCGCGCTCGAAGAGGGTGAGCAGGGCGGTCTTTCCCGCGCCCGAGGGCCCGACGAGGAGGATCGAGGGAAGGGTCGTGTAGGGGGTCGACTTGACGAGGATGAAGTGCAGGAGGACGGGGAAGAGGAGGACGATGGCGGCGCCGATGAGGATGACGGGGGTGGAGGGCGTCATGATGTGTTCGAGGAACTCGGTGAAGGAGCCCATGTTGGCGGACATGATTGCGATTCGCTCTCTTGACGAGGCGATTCTCGATAGTATTGATGTCGTTGAGGAGGGAGATCGCGTCCGAAAGGAAACCCCGCGCGCGAACGGCCGATTGGGGGAGTGGCGATGTGGTCGTTGACAGATTTCCAGAACAAAATGGGCTGCGATGCCGTCAGTGGAGAATATCGCATTGCTCCAAGAAACAAGTGGAGAACTTCTCTTGCCTTTGCCCTTTTCAGCCTAGCCTCGTCTCCGTCAGTTATCAGCCACATTCACAGTGCGCGTGCTCCCCTATCGACGAGGCTGAGGCTTCCCCCGAGGAGCCCGACCAACCAGGGTCCGAGTGCCAAGCTTTGGGGCGCTGACAGGCCCTCGACCAATCACGGATAGGACGGCAGGTGACCGACAGGCCCTCCTCTGTCAGCTCAGCCTCGCTAGTCCGATTTAGGGGAAGGAGGGTCCCCGGCGATCCCCTTCGCTCACCTCCAAAGGCTCCAATTCCCCAGTCCTTCAACGCTGCCGAGCGCTGGCAGGCTGACGACACGCAATTTCGTCCACTTGGCTTGGGTGCCTTTTTCCCGCGGGCGTGACTTTTGTTTTCCCTCTTTCCCCCTGACCCCTTCCCGCTGAACACGCACGAACCCCCCGGCCCGTTCTTGTGCGCGTTGTATTATTTTTTTGTAATTTCTCTCTTTTCGAACGTCTGTCTGTCGTCTATCTGCACGTCCCGATAAGTCATGCGCCGCTAGGATCGAGCCGAAACCGTCCGTCCCTAAAGCAACACCTTCCCGCCGTCATCTCGCTCGATCAACCACCCACCCCTCCCCTCAACCGACCGTCCACCTCCGATAAGACCGCGAAGCTCCCGGTTCGCGACTCGTCGAAAGCCTTCCTGCGAGATGGACAAGTCAGCTACCCAGGGCAGCGCGGCTGCTGCCTCTGTGGCCCCGAACCAGCCCGCCAACAAGACGAGCGCCGTCGCGCCGACGCTCAACAACGAGGTCGAGATGGGCAGCATTGGCGGCGATGCGCCCAACGCCGAGGACGACATCATGCAGATTGCGAGGGTCGGAGACGTCCCCGCCATGGAGAAGCTCTTCGAGTCGGGCGAGTACGATGCCACATACTCCGATGACGAGGGCATTACACCGTTGCATGTACGTGCCCCCCATGCAGCTTCCCACCGTCGCCCATCCTTGCCGCACCACTCCAAAAACCGCGATATCACATAGCACTAACGTAGAGCTTTTTCGCAGTGGGCGTCGATAAACAACCAGTATGCCATGTGCAAGTTCCTGATCGACAATGGCGCCGAGATCAACAAGAAGGGCGGCGAGTCCGTTGCCACGCCTCTGCAATGGGCAGCCCAGCGATGCCACTACTACACCGTCAACCTCCTCCTCCAGCACGGCGCCGACCCCCTCATCACCGACGCTCAAGGCTACAACACCCTGCACATCTCGACCTTCAACGGCAACACCCTCCTGCTCGTCCTCCTCCTCCACCAGGGCATCCCCGTCGACGTCCTCGACAGCTACGGGCACACGGCGCTCATGTGGTCTGCCTACAAGGGCTTCCCCCAGTGCGTCGACCTCTTCCTCCGCTGGGGCGCCAGCGTCCACACCACCGACGAGCAAGGCTTCACCGCGCTGCACTGGGCCCTCGTCAAGGGCTCGCCCGCCTGCATACAGAAGCTGCTCGAGTACGGCGCCGACCGCTTCGCCAAGACCGAGACCGGCAAGACCCCGGCCACGACGGCCAAGGAGCTCAACACGACGGGGCCGTGGCACCGCGCGCTGAAGGAGTGCGGGTACGACGAGGACGCCCAGCCGGTCGAGCCGCACTTCCCGGGCGCGCGCTTCCTCCGCCAGGATAAGAGGGGGTTCGTCACGAAGTTCTTGTTCCTCTGGCCGTTCCTGCTGGTGTGGTCGATGATTGCGATTCTGGGCAGCATGCCGGTGTATGCCGGTCTTTTCTTCGCGCTGGTCATCGGGTACAGCTTGCAATGGTGCGCCCAGCAGGTGCTCGAGTTTGCGCCGCCCGACATGAGGCACTTCCACAAGACTGTGAGTAGCAATGGGTGTCTCGAACGAACTGTGCTGACGGACGTAGCCTTGGTTGGCTGGTATATTCGCTGCTTCCCTGTTCTTGGTCGGCGTTAGCTGGTTGACGACCATCCTCCCTGGTACCACTGGATCCGCAGGTATGACATCTCCGTTCACACTGTTCTGCTTCACCCTCTGACCATCCGCAGCTGGTACCCAGCCCCATTGGTGGTTGAACCTGATCTTTGGCGCCTTCTTCAGTCTCTGCGGTTACTTCTACGCTGCTGCTATGCGCTACGACCCGGGCTTTGTGCCGAAGATGAAGGGTATCGCCGAGCAGAAGGCTGTCATTGACGAGCTTCTGGAGCTTTGGAAGTTTGACGAGTCCAACTTCTGTGTCACGTGCATGATCCGGACTCCCCTCCGCAGCAAGCACTGCAAGAGGTGTCAGAAGTGCGTCGCGAAGCACGACCAGTGAGTTGCCCCTTACCTCAATACTAGTACTATCTTGCTAACTCCAGCAGCCACTGCCCTTGGGTCTACAACTGTGTTGGCGTCAACAACCACAGACACTTCTTCCTCTACCTCATCAGCTTGACGTTGGGCATCATCTCCTACGACTCCCTTGTCTACTACTGTACGTTTCCTGAAGAGTACCTGTCAGTACACTGCTAACTTCCACAGACTTCTCCAACATCTCCGAGAAGGCGTCAGATAGCTGCAACTTTCTCAGCCCCGGCCTCTGCAAGGTGGTCAACTCCGACGGCTACACCGCCATCCTGACGGTCTGGGTCACCCTCCAGCTCACCTGGGTCGGCATGCTCCTCTTCGTCCAGTTCGTCCAAGTCTCCCGCGCGATGACCACCTACGAGAACATGTTCGGCGTCCAGGACGGCTCCGCCACTTCCGCATTCACCTCCACTGGCACCCCCCTCGACCCGAACCACCCATCCCTCGCCCCCGAGGGCGCCCACGGCGGCCACGCCCACGGCCACAAGCACAAGGGCGGCCTCCTCACCCGCTGGGCCCGCCTCCTCGGCGTCGACCCCTTCATCGAGACCATCCGCGGCCGCGGCGCCGCCACCCAGAACAAGCGCCGCAAGAAGAACCCCTACTCCCACGGCTGCGTCGCCAACTGCCGCGACTTCTGGTGCGACCCGGCCCCCACGTTCGGCCCCCGCGAGAACGGCTCCGCCATGCTGGCCGGCGAGCCCATCAACTACACCGCCATGTACGAGAGCCCCAGCCTCATGGCCATGAGCAG
>WIGM01000762.1:0-21534 GCA_014235935.1 Colletotrichum musicola | reverse complement strand
AAGATATCCACCTGAGTACATCACAGGCCGGACTCAAGTGCAGATAGCAACTGGAATAGAGGCAGGCCGCGCCGTTGTCAACTGGTGACACTGACAGACGATGTAATCAACAACTGCTGCTTCTGTGTGACGGGAAATAATCCGCAGCGGCTGCGAAAGAATCACTTATTCTGGATACTGCCCGCGCAGTGAGCAGCGACGAGTCTGTAAATATTTCTTCTATCAGGACCTTGTAATTTGGAGACGGGTATACTGCCTCGAGAGGCCGAAGTCTACTGGGGAGTTCGGAGGATCTTCGTGTCTCAGAATAATTATACGTACAGAGGGTTAATTGCAAAGTAGTTTTCGTTCCTTTATTTCCTTTTACGCAGGCGAGTCTGTAGTTGCAAGATGTTGCCAGCTGAGCATGGCAGATGTGGCCGGCCATGTTGCCGACTGTAGTTGTGTTGCCGACTGTAGTCGAAGTGCTCGCCACCCACGGAGAGGTCTTTCCAACCTTGAGACTTGAATATATTTTTTCAGCCTGTTTAACCATGAATTATAAACGAGAAACTTGGAAAAGATTACCAAGCTCAACAACCCTGCTTCAAATCAGCCCTCTCGTATGGAGGCGGCCAACAAACAGTCTCGGGGCCCCGACCAAGCATATGTGAACACGGATGACCGCGTGGCACCTCGAGAGCATTCGTCCGTACATGCATAACTTTGACAGCGTCGAGGTCAGCAGCCACAAGCTGAGGTCAGCAGCCACAGTAAGTCCTGTGGCCGATGGCAGTTGCAGCAATGTATGCAGGTTCGGAACCAGGCGGCCGCTGGGTCGGACGCGTAGCATACGCCTACTTGCTGCATATGCATCTGGGATGAGACCTCGGCCTCCAACAAATGACAGAACATCATTGCTGCTGGAGCAACAAGACTTGGGTGACAGAGCCCGGCTCAACTGTGCAACCGGAGTTAAGTGATGGCCTCAGGTAGCGTGTTACCACTAGCCAAAGGAAGTTCTCTGAGGCTTGGAAGTTTCATGCTGCCATGCAAGTACCAAGGGAAAACAGATGCTTCGAGATTTTCCCTCCGAAGACCAAACAGCCCATGGAACAATTGTGGCGCAAATGACGGCCCTTGGCTACTCGTTTCGGAGCGCTATAGGCTCACGGAGAGGATCTCGCCTGGAGGATTTGGACCAGGCAGCGTTCGCGCATTCATATCCTAGAGCCAGTACGTTTTAGACGAACCTATCTCGCCTCGGTGTGGCTAACTACGAGGTTCGAGCTCGAAAGTCACCGGTAGGATGAGGAGGATCTATCACAGTGGGCCACTGTTCAGCGAGACCATGTCGTCTCAAACCGGCATGGCTCGCCACAATCTCTCCGGCCTCCACTGGAACAGAGTTGTAACTCGACACCATTCGCGAGCGTCTACCGGCTCCTTGCAACAGCCTGGTCTAATCTGGTAGACGCACGCTTGAAGGTAGCGAGACGCAACCGACGCACACTGCTTTGGCACCACACCCCCCTCCCCGGCCTTGACCATTATCGACAGGGCTAGAGCCTTCGGCCCCCAGGTATCACTCCTCACTGGTCGGCAGGATCGATGGGCTCTCCATACAACCCCAGAGATGTTGTCATCAAAATTCTTCACCGGCCCCACTGCGTAAAAAGTATCCCCAGAGATTTTCACTTCACTTCGTATCGCCTGAATGCCTCAGGGGCCAGCAGGCAGTCGAGGCGCAAAAATTAGGTTAGATGGGCTTGGGTGATGGCCGGGGGCGGAGCAACTCCGTCGAGGTGAGATGTGAGAGCAGAGAGCCGGCATCTGCTTCCCACCTCCGTTCTCAGTCTCCGACCTGCGTCTTGAATCTGATCTGGACAT
Source organism: Colletotrichum musicola (assembly GCA_014235935.1). Classification (NCBI taxonomy): domain Eukaryota; kingdom Fungi; phylum Ascomycota; class Sordariomycetes; order Glomerellales; family Glomerellaceae; genus Colletotrichum; species Colletotrichum musicola. Next base: position 19,665 of record WIGM01000762.1, on the reverse strand, counting down.
CATATTATGCGAGGTATGAAATAGCTGCAGTCGCACTCGTTTGGTTCTTGGCTGTCTGAGGTTCCTCGCCCGGAGACGCCTCGGTAGATGTAAGCTGTGCTGCGGCGCGGATTGGAGTAGTCCTGCCTGGCCCGACCCTGCGTCCCGGGCCGGTGCTCTCGTCATGCGAAGCAAACTCGATCTGATGTTGTGCCTGTCAAATCGCACCAGTCAGAACCTTGAACGAGCACGGGTGAAATTTTGCTCGAATGGCAGGACGAATGTTTGCCAGGAGTGTCACCAATACGACGTTCCATCCCGAGGTCTGCTAGCACGAGAAGGAGGAAAAAGGTGCTGACCGAGGCGATCGGGTTCATCATTCATACGCTACGGGCCAGACGTCTACTGTACCTGGCACACGATTTCCGGGCGTCTTGCCCAGATTCAACGTACCATAGCGAGGGAGGCGCGCCGAGAACAACCGGCGCGGTATCGACTGCAGCTAAGGAGTCAAGGACATGGGAGGGTTAGGGGGGTTAGGGGGCGTTGGTGCTGTGCCGCTCGGCTTGCATGAGAGCCCAGGGACTAAGAGACCCCGTCGATGCAAGAGAAAAAGTCTGATCTGCGGGTCGTGGTGGTCATCTCGAAGACAACGCTCTCAAATGTACTGATACCGTAGGTGAAATGGAGCCGTAAGAAGGCATCTGTGGTTAACGTCGCCTCTCAAGTTCAAGGCCTCGAGAACCCCGCCGGGCTTGCGTGATTTCACGACCGGCCAATGGCCTAGCCGACAAGGTGTACGAGGCCTGCATGAGAACAGGGCAAAACCCCTGGGTGAACCAACCCAGGGAGGAAGAGGATCGAATCCATCCGGCGTGACGATCCCGGGTGGAATTCATCGTTGGCGAGCGACGCGGTTGGTGCGCTACGGAAATGGGAGCTGCCAGGGCCCGGTGGAGAGTTCCAACGGCACAGCGTTCCCCGGGGAGCCTCTCCGCTTGGAGAAAAGGCTTAGCCTTGGACGCAGGAGAGAGCAGCAGTAATAAGGGGGGAAAGAGTGAAGAGAAACACGGCGTAGCATCCTGATCCTGGGATTCTCGGTGGAATTACGTACGGGCCCCCAAAGGGTGGTCGAACTTTTGCAGAGTGAAGGCCTCCTCCCCTGGGCTGGCACTACCTGCACCCCTCTCCCCCGAACCGCTCCGAGATTAGTGGTCCTGGGGCTATTAGGCCCAGCATCACCCTGGTTGTCTGGCTGAGCCCGCGAAGGCCTCTAGGTTTCGCGACGCCGTCTTTTGTCTCGACAACTCAATGCCATGTGGGATGGACAATATCAAGGCTAAATAATTGACAACCAAAGTCGTTTGGTTGTCAGCGGCGGGAATTTGGGCTGGAAGGCGACACAAACATGTCGTTGGATCAAAGGTCGCTCGGTTGCGCCATCGCAGCGGGAGTGGCACAGACACTTGGCGGGCCGCTCCTCACGAAAGAAACAACGCCTAGCAAGAGTGGGTAAGCGCGTAGGAAGCGCTGAAGGAACGGGAGCGTTGCCCCTTCAAGGGTCGTCCTTTCAGGCTTTCGGGCGTGTGTGCTGTGGTGGATTTGGGGGCATCCATAGGTGGCTCCCGGGAGGACTCGGGCGATCTCCCCGCCCCTGGAAGGTCCTTCGCTGGATCATCCTTGTGAGACTGCCCAGACATCAGGCGATGCTGTTGCCTATCCAGACACACGCCCCCTCCCCTCGTCCTTCTGCAGCCTACAGGGCGAGGGAAGTGGGATTAGAGTTTTCGGCTTTGTTAGTAGCGGGGTGGTTCGATGAGCAGCTGAGATTTAGAAACGGGGTCGTTTCTCTGGGCCGTTGTCTCGACGTTGTGGTTTGTTGGTGAGAGACATGAGAGAATGGTTGGAGCACAGTAACATTCTGTGGTAATGCGACGCGTACCGCACAATTACCATCCATAGTGCTCACTATAAGCCCAGTATTTCATTGGTACCGCAGCGTTGATCGCGTTTCATTTGGCTGGCTTGCTTACCGTTACTGCTGCACCACTCCGCACATCACACAAAATCAAAGACGCCACCCCTCCCCTTTACTCGGGACGTCTAATCCATAGTACCTCGCCAGCAGACAGAAGAGCAGCAGTCATGACGGACCAAGCGCACCCGGACCCGAGCCAGGGGGCCCCCCTCCCCGTGATCATCGTCGGCGCCGGCATCAGCGGCCTGCTCCTCGCGCAGCACCTCCGCAAGACGGGCGTCTCCTTCCGCCTCCTCGAGCGCGACCCGGACCCGACGACCCGCGGCGTCGGATGGGGCCTGACGCTGCACTGGTCCCTCCCTGCGCTGCGCTCCCTCCTCCCAGAGGAGCTTGTCGCCCGCCTGCCGGAGGCCTACGTCGACCGCGCCGCCGTCGCGAGGAGGGAGGCCTCTGCGTTTCCGTTCTTCGACCTCAGCACGGGGGAGCTAAGGGGCGCGAGCCCCCGGGCGCCGGAGAACTTGAGGATCCGCGTCACGAGGGAGCGGCTGCGCCGGCTGGTGGCTGAGGGGGTTGACGTTGAGTGGGGGAGGGGGGTTGTTGGGTACGAAGAGCGGGATGGGTGTGTTGTTGCGACGCTGGATGATGGGGAGAGGGTCGACGGCCGGATGCTCGTTGCGTGCGACGGGGGCGCTTCTCGTGTGAGGGCGCAGTTGTTCCCGGACCGGCACGAGAGGCATCGTATTCCGGTCCGCGTGCTTGGGCTCAAGGTGCTGTTGTCCCCGGAGCAGATGGGGCCGATTCGGGAGCTTGATCCCTTCTTCCTGCAAGGGACGTCATCCCGAGACGATACTTTCCTCTATCTCAGCCGTGGGTTTTGTCCCTCCCTCGTGCTCTTCCAGCCGGAAATATTGATGCCAGCGCGAAGCATGACGGAAAGGCTAACCCAAACTGCGCCCTCAAGTCCTCGACGCCCCCAGCAACAGCACCAACGATGATGAATACTCGGGCATGTACAGCTGTCAGGTGTGCATATCCTGGCCGGACCGCCCAGGCTTCCTAGGCGAGCCGGAGCCGACGCATTTCCCGCCAACCAACGACGGCAAGCTCCGCCTCATCAGGTCCTTCGCCGAGCGCTGGGCCGAGCCCTTCCGCTCCCTGGCCCTCGGTCTTCCCGCCGACACGGACGTCAAGCAACTCGAGCTCTTCGACTACGCCCCGCCGAAGGATCTGAGGTCGTCGGGACGGGTAGTGTTGATGGGCGACGCGTTCCACGCGATGGCCATGTGTAAGTCCGATGCCCCGATGCAGTCCCCCTTCGAAACTCAAACTCTACTCCCGCTGCTTCTCCCGTCGTTTCCTTCGGGGATACATCTGTTTCGGTTCGTCTCAAACAGAGACAGCGGGTAAAAGTAAGCATACCTGACATGGAATCGGGCTGACTGGCTGCGCTGCAGACAGAGGCGAGGGCGCCAACCACGCCATCCTCGACGTCCTCGACTTCGCGGAAAAGGTCTCGCCTTTGCTCAAAGACGGCGCCGCGTTCCCGGAGCTCAGGGCCGCGATGGACGCCTACGAGGACGCCGTCGTCGCCAGGGCCCGGCCGGGGGTACTGGCATCGCGTAGGGCGTGCCTGGACGCGCACGACTGGCCCAAGATCGGCCCCGCAAGCCCCCTCCTGAGTAAGCGGGAAATGTTTCTTCAGTTTGATGAGGAGTAGACGAGATTACGGTAGATAATGACATCGTTTCGGAGCCGATGCCCATGCCCCTTATACTTTCTGCCCAGGCCGCCGGTCGAAAGTCACAGTGGCCGAGAAAAGCCCGCCTGGTGGTGTGCTGTGCGATTCATGCAGTCAGATCCCGCCAACCCGGTGTTCTAAGGCGTCCAGAAACATGCCTCGAGGGGCAATGATCTCCGCCGAAGACCACTCGGGCCAGTTCCCGGCGATCCGTCGATTGCCGTCGAGACCTTTTCGCCTATTTCCCGAACACACCCACACATCATCATGTAAACATACTTTTCACTTCTATTTCTACCCAAACAATCGCTCCCGAGTCATATATCCGCCAAGAAAGTCTATACAGAGTCCTTCGACTCCCTCCGCCGCGCGCCGCCGGACCCGACCCCGCCGCCCCCTGCAGCCCCGTTCTCGTCGACCTGCACGCTGTACGTCACCGACTTCATGATGTTGCCAGGCAGAATGTTCTCCTCGCTGCCGTTGTTGTCGACCTTGCTGTGGCTCGCGGACGCGAAGACGCTCTTGTCGTGGTTGACGTCGGTCAGCTTGTAGCGCTCCGAGTGCTTGAGCCCGCTGCGACCGTGGGAGGAACCGCCGCCCGAGTACTTGGAGCGGTAATTCCTTGCCTTCTTGACGAAGACGGGGGCGAGGAAGGGAAGGGAGGAGACGATGTTCTGAGTCGTGTCAGTTCTCGCGGTCCGAGTCACATATCTGATGGGGGAAAAGAACTTACGCCGACGTTGAACTCTATGGTACCCCATAGCACCAGCATGGTCGAGTTGCCGTCGCCGAACTGGATGCGGTCGATCTCGAGGTACCGCAGGATGGAGCATAGGGTGGTGAAGAACCCCAGGAGGAAGATGCCGATCAGGCCGACTTTCTTCTCCATGCGGATGTTGAGCTTCAGCAGGACCGGGACCGGGAGGACGGCGACGACGACGTCGGAGATGATGGTTACTACGGCGTAGGCCGTGAACGAGGGGCCGGGGGGTAAGCAGGACCCGGACTTGAGCGGGTTCCACGACTTGTCGACCTGGAAGAGTTGTCTCAGTCTTCAATCTGTCTTGGGAGTTGTAGAGAGATGCCTTACGGGAGTGCACGCAAAGACGAGAGAGAATGCGCATGCTAAGTGAGCGACGAACACGATGACGATAGTGGCCCAGACCACGCGGCGGTAGTTCTTCTGGTCGGTGCCCTTGAGAAGGCGCAGGTAGCTGATCAGGAGCGCGATCTTGAAGAAGCTGATGCCGATCTGGTAGAACGGACGCCCGGCGAAGTTGATGCGCGTGTAGATGATCAGGTTCGCCTTTGGTCGGCTCGCAATAGGCAGCCCCAGGCCATATCTCGTTTCTGGGTTGATGTGTGGTTAGAGGAGGCGATGTATATTGCAACAGCTATCACACTTACGAGCTATGGTCAGGCCTGAGTAGATGAGGGCGAAAACCATGGACAAGGCGGACATCCAGTCGTCAGCCGCCAGCCCGCGAGCTGCGTGCCGGATCCATAACCGAGAGCCCACGATGGCGACGGAGAGGAAGGAAAGAACCGCACAGATCGTGATGATGGTCGGCCACTGCGACTCGGCCTCGACCTCGGGCGTGGCGTTCAACACCCAGCCCATGATGGCGGCTTACTGAACAGAAAACAAGAGATCCTAGACCCGGGAAGAGACTGCGAGAAGAAACAACAAACGACGGTGGAGATGTAGATAAAGCAAACGCAGAGCGAAGGGACGAGATGGGGGCCAGACGGGTGGATAGGGAAAAGAGAGCACCAGGCTGGAGTCTACAGGTTCGGACCAAGGTGACTAGTATTGAACCTTGCTTGGAAGAGGGAGGCAAGATCTCCTTATCCACCAGAGAGAGGGCTTCTTTCTGGCCCGTTCGAGTGACAGCTTCGGCCTTTTTTTCTTTGGATTGCCGCTGCGGGCAGATTGATGCCCACCTGAGCTGATTAGTTGACACCCCGACATATACCCAGGTATGCTGGGGTTCACGACACTTGGGACGACGGACGGATGGAACCTGAGGGTGTGTCTGTTCAAGAGCCTGGATTAGTGCCTGGTTCGTGCTCTGCAAGGCGAAAGAAAAGTTCTGCTCTTGGGGGGGGGGGGACCTCGACGGAAGGGCCAGGATGGTTTAATTTGGATATCATCAAATGAATGTGATAGGGTTCTTCGCTTTTCTCGTCTGGTCGAGGGGACCTTGCTCGTACTCGACCGGGGCGTTGTCCAATGGCATACTATTTATCGCACTCGAAGAATGGGAGTAGGAAGAACTTGTGAGGTTCCAATGAGGTCTGGAGTCAAGCGGCGAAATGATGCTGATGCTTGGAGGGGAGAGGGGGATCAACGGCCTCTGCCTCCGGTCAGCTAGCATCGGGGTACTACCCTGCACAAGAGCGGGTACGGGTAGCGCCATTGCGCTGCAAGGTCTGCCAAGATCGCGCGTCTAGGCTTCCCGAGCATATAGAGTATGATAGTTCTTTTCAAGTTTCCACGGTTTCCTTCATGCCGTCCGGAGTGCCATCCGAAAGAGGGAGCGGAGGGGCGTGTAAAGTCAAAGGAACAAGGCCGAAACGGCAGCTTTCGGGTCTTATTCGACTGTGCAGCGCGCCTTAATGTGATATCAACATGGGTACTCGCTGTCGATGTGAAAGAGAGGCTCACAAGTTGGCGCCAGCGGCCATGGAAAGGGGAAACAGGCCAAATGGGGCGGGTATGTAGTAATATATGGTCAACACCGTTGCAGAAAAATCTGAAAAAATCAGAAACGATGTTGCTGTGCCGCCGTATTGCGTTCACCTGAAGCGAGTCAAGGCGAAAGTTTCTGCTCAGCACAACGTCGCCTCGCCGGTCGTCCGTCCCAAACGCGGGCAGAAAGATTAAAAACGTTGTCTCGACCCCGGGACCCAATCCCGGGGTCCTACTCCTTGCAAGACCGCCCGGAAAAGGGCCCATTCTGGGCTGAGAAGGCCTTTTCGGTTATCAAATTGAAGACGGTCCCTCAGCGATGTTCGTCTCGCTCACTATTCCTCCACGATCTTGGCCTCCTCTCGGTTGGCGATAATAATCGGGCTCTCGTACTGGAAGGCCCAGGTCGCGACTTGCATGCAGCGGCGGCCGACAGGGGTGACCACAAGACCCCGGTCGAGAGGAGGATCCAGGGTCCCCCCTTGAAGTGCAAGACACACAACCCCCTTGAAGTGCAAGACACACACCCCCCTCCCTTGTCTCTGCCGGCGCAACGTCTTTGGACGAGGATCGGGGAAGCTGCGCCGTGCGGCACTACGAGATGATAACCAAGACTGGTGGTTCCAGACGTATGCGGGATGGGTTACATCCAACAGAAATCCTCGCAAATATCGCGCGACGGTGGATGGGCAAGATCGCAAGGGGGGAGGGCACCCGCGGACGTAATACTTTGGGTAGAACGAGGGATGTCGAGCTAGTTCGATGCTAAGAAAGCCATGCCATGCTGTGCGCCTATGGCTCCTCGAATGAGAAGAGGAAGAGTGAAAAGCTGATGGTTACTCGAATCTGACGCTCCTTTTTCATGCCACTGCTGCCCTCGCTCTTCCTCCTCCTCTCCCGGCCTGCCGCTTTCATCGTCGCTCTTTTACTTTCTTTTCTGCGTGGTGCCTCTCTGCCTGTCGACTGCAGATCGTCGGGAAACTCTAAGAAGTTGTGATTCTCGAGCTTTGCAGCGGCAACCCGTGCGCGCTTGTCTCACGCCATCGCGCCGATCCGATCGAAAGCAGCTTCACCGTTGGGGTCTGCGTGGTATCATAGTAGCACCGTTGCATCTTCCTTCCTTCCTTCTTTTCTTCAATCTTCCCGAATACCCCTGCCGAAAAACAAAGTCTTCATCAAGAAAGAAAGACACCATGTCTGCGGACGAAAAGGTTCCCAAGGACGCCGTGAGCTCGGCCTCGTCCGAACACGACCCGGCGTCGACCGGGTCCGTCGACGCGGCGTGGAAGTACCTCAACGACCACCGCGAGGCCGGCGTGGACACCAGCTCCGTCGACCTCGACGCGCTCCGCCGCCGGATCGACTGGCGCATCGTCCCGCTCATGTTCGGATGCTACACGATGCAGTTCCTGGACAAGGTCATCCTCAACGTGCGTTCTTGCCTTCCATTCCCACCCCCCTCTTCCCCCTGGTGAGCCGACGGGATGACCCTCACCTGCGGCTCTACCCGTCTGTCTTGCGAGGCATGGACATCCGTCTGATGTGTGATCGCAGTATGCTGCCGTGATGGGCATCAGCAAGGACCTCAACCTTGTCGGCAACGACTTCTCCAATATCGCCACGTTCCTCTTTGTCGGTCTCTTGTGCTTCGAGATCCCCAACAGTATGTTCCCCTTCTCTCGAGTACCCGTTGGATGACACTGACACCCCGTCCGCGCAGTCTACTTCCTCCAGATGGTCCCCGCGGCCAAATGGCTCGGCCTGAACGTTGTCCTCTGGGGCACGGCAACGGCCTGCGGCGCGGCGGCGCACAACTACCAGACCCTCCTCGTCTCCCGCGTCTTCCTGGGCATCTTCGAGGCAACCATCGGCCCCTCCCTGATGCTCATCAGCTCCCAGTGGTACACCAAGTCGGAGCAGGCGCCGCGCTTCTCGTTCTGGTATCTCGGTCTCGGTCTCGGGCAGATCGTCGGCGGCGCCGTCTCCTACGGGTTCCAGCACGTCGCGCCGGGGGAGGGACGCCTCGCGGGGTGGCGTGTGATGTTCATCGTGCTCGGATGCGTTACCGTCGCCATCGGTCTCGCGACGCTGCTGCTCGTGCCGGACACCCCGATGAAGGCGCGCTGGCTGAGCGACACTGAGAAGGTTGCGCTGCTGAAGCATGTCAGCGTCAACCAGACCGGCATCGAGAGCCGCAAGTTCCGCCCGAAGCAGATCCTCGAGGCCCTGATGGATCCGCAGATGTACCTCATGGTCCTGGCCGTCGTTCTCGTACGTATATCCTCGATGGAGTCGGAAGATGTTGAAAGCATCCTTGGTAACTTTGAGCATGCTGACTCGTCGATAGCTCTCCGTCTCGAGCGGTGTCATCACGACGTACTCGGCCACCCTCATCCGCAACCTCGGCTACGACCCCAAGCGCGCCGCGCTGATGAACATGCCCTCGGGCGTCGTGAGCATCTTCTTCACGCTCCTGGTCGGGTACGGTATTCGCCACACGTCCAATCGCTGGGCGTGGATCATTGCCTGCATCATCCCTGCGTAAGTCAGCAAATCAGCGATTCCGAGAACGAAGGGCGGAAAGAAAGGAAAACGCGCTCGAGAATTTCCAGAAAAGATAGAAAGCAACGAACTGACTGAAACCTGCCTCAGAATCATCGGCGGGGCTTTGATGTCCTTCCTCCCCGTCACCAACCGCTCCGGCTGCCTCGCCGGAATCTACCTCGTCAACGCCGTCGTCGCACCGCTGACGGTGTTCTACTCGGTAAGACAAGCCCCTCATCTCCCTCTCCCCGCATGACGAGGTTTCACAAGAGTGAGACAACACACGCAAGACGACACGTGAATGCTGACATTTCCGCCCCGCGTCTCAGTGGACAGCAGCCAACTTCGGCGGCGCGACCAAGCGCGCCTTCGCGGCCGCCATCGTAAGCGGGTCCTTCTCCCTGGGCAACATCATCGGCCCGCAGACGTTCCAGGCCCGCGACGCGCCGGCGTACCGCCCGGCCAAGATCGCCGTCATGGGCACGCAGGCCGGCTGCGCCGCCGTCACGCTGGCGTTGTACGCGTACTACCGCTGGGAGAACGGGCGGCGGCGGAGCGGCGCCGCCGCGGAGGAGCGGTCCGAGGACGCGTTCATGGCGCCCGAGGTCTGGGCTTCGATGACGGACAAGGAGAACGGGCGGTTCAGGTACAGCTATTAGAAAGGGGAAGGTATATGCGCCGCTAAGGAAAAAAGCTTTGGCGCGTTTTTGCTAGAACGTCAAGTGTTGTCCTGCCGGGCGGTGAGGCGGGGAGTTAGGCCGGCAAAGAGAGAGAGAAGGGGGAAAGTGTGTGCGAGATTAGAGAAGTGTGTTAGGACTCGCCTGGATAGATTATACTGATTCGTACATATCAGACTATTCCCTCACCAATTCGAAGGGCTTTCTGTAACTCTGCAACGCGTAGATACTGGCCATAACCTGGTTACTGACCAATGAGACGGTGCGGGTACCGGCGATAGTTCCTTGAGTCCGTGGGCATACGTGACTTAAGGTTTCGTAGGTGAAGAGTTGCCTCGGCTTAACGGTTGAACTAGACAAGCATCCTTTTTTAGTACCATGCGAGGAGTGCCGGGTTCGCCAAAGGGCCGATTAGACTGGATCGATGCCGGCATAGACGCTCGTCCTGATGGCCCGGCCCCAGACAACGTCAAGCAAGCTTAGACTAACTGCTGGCTTGACGATTGTCCGATCCCCTCGACCTCTTAAGTCCGAAAACTCCCCGCCGATGGTGCGCATTTAGCCTTTTGTTCCCTTCATCAGTCCATCTCACCTGAAAATGCCTTGCGCAGAGAGGTCGGCTGCCTGACCCCCTTTGGGATGTGTCAGTGCAACTTTATCTAGAGATCTGCGCGTGCCGGGAGCGCTGGCAGGAACCGCATGGACGCTTGTCTCCGCTCCGCCTTACGGCCGCTTACTTCCGTCGGGCGGAAATAAGCGCCACGTGGGAAAATTTCGATGATGGGGTGAATATCGCCGCGAGATACTCGATTCGGGAAGTCAACGTTCGACTGCGGGGACGCTCCCGCCGGACGTTCGAAAGTAGTTGAGTTTCAGATTGAAATATGTTGATGTATTGGCCCGCATATTCGGCTATTGACGTCGCACTCGCTGCAAGCAAGCGGGCGCTTCAACGACCATGTGTAAAGCGAAAAACGTATAAGCTTAATTGAGTTTGGGCACCCTAGTTGACTACATAGATACAAGCTAAGCCAAGGACTTGACAATGTACCAGAATGCGGATTCCGTGATTCTCTCCACGCCGAGCAGCTCGTTGGCTTCCTCAGTGTCGAACGAGAGCTGGAGCTCCGGGTCGAAGACGAAACGCAGAACTATGTCCCCCACGACGGAGAGGTCAAAGGCGCCGGACATAAGCTTCTTTACTCCTCGCTCGAAGCGCTCCTCGGTGTTCACCTCGATGATCTCGAACTCAAGGTCGGGCAGGGCCTCCTTGACCAGCTCGAGGATGCGGTTCTGAGTCAGGCTGATGACCTCGATGGTAAAGACTTTGTTCTTGGTCTCCTCCGGCCGCCTAAGCGCGCCGGCAACCGCGTCTCCGAAGGCCTGTCGGGTGGACAGGCCAAACGGGACGTCGCCGCCGTCGTGTCTGTAGAACTTTCGCTTGGGGATGCTCATGCCCTCGTCGAAGGTCATTATCCATTCGATCCACGGCCCGCCCAGAATAGACGTGTACTCTATCTTCCCTAACTCCGCGGCCTTTTGAAGAGCCTGATCAACTTTTATCTTGGAGGCGGAGAGCGGGATCGAGTGGGCGGCCGGCTGGCGGTGGTCCAAGCCAAACTCTGAGGGTATGAAGCGCCTCACCCCGGCGGCGATGGCGGCGTCGAGGATACGGAGGAGCAGGTCTTCGAGGTGTCCCGGGACGGCGCAGATGACGGCGTCCTGCCGACGGAAGGCGTTGGTCAGGTCGTCAAGGGATTCGTATTCGGCGGTCGCGACCTTGGCGGCGGCGGGGATGTTTTGCTTCGCCCCGCGGGCGTCTCGGGTGACTATCGTGACATCGAAGTTGCCGGCGGCGAGAAGCTGCTGGACGATAACATGCCCTAGCTCGCCGGTTCCCTGCGCGTCATACGTTCGGACGCTGGTCAGTGCCGTGTTCAGGTGCGTTCAGGTGGAAAGGGGGGGAAGTAGAGAGCGGGAGCCCGGGGAGGCCGTGCCCCCCACAACTTACCCCGATGACGGCGACTTTTCTCAGGGCTGTCATATCGTTGACGGAGTGGTAGTTGCGACGAGTCGTGTCGTCTGGTAAAAGTCTTCGACGGTTTCTCGTCGCGTTGTGCGTGCTGTGTCCACGTCGTCAACTCCCTCCCTCTCTCCTGTCTCGCCGCGAAATCGTTTCCCTTTTGAAGCCCATATTCAGTCGTGTAATCGGTCGGACGTTTCGTTCGCATCATCTCGAATTCGTAATCGAGCTCACGAGCTCCGTGTATGTCGACGGTCCTTCCACCGGCTTGCCGGCGGATGTACGGGACACTCGGGGGCCGGCGACCGCGAGCCGGCCCCACAATACCGGTATCCCACCCGCTGAGTCATGACCCATGACAAATGGTATAGCGGGCGTTGGACCAATCACTAACGAGCCTCATCGCGTACAGATACCGCGGAAGGCTTAGCCTCGGTGTCCCCAGAATTCCTCTAAAGTCGTCAGGGGTACGTACAGTCTACTGGTGCGGTAAAGACAGGCAGCACCACTCGGAGGCAGGTCCACGTCCAAACCATCATCGTCCACACACACACATACATACTCTTGTCGCACTCACTCGCACACGCACGTTCACACACACACACACACACACACACACAGCAAGGCGGGCAACTCCAAGCACGCTTATTGTCCCATGCGGCTGGGTCCCTGGTCCGTCTCGGGAATCTTTCTTTCTTTTCTCCCAGTGACGCCTCGTCAACTGCTCAAGCAAGACACGACTGCTACCTACCTCCGGGACGATGGATCAGCTTCGTCCGTACGCTAGAGGTGCCCAAAATGCCGTTCACCTGCGACCATGAAGGCTGCGGCCGCTCCTATTTGCGCAAAGAACATCTCACGCGTCACAAGAAGGAACACGCGCCCACCCCGTCTTTCTCCTGTCCGTCATGCGGCACCAAGTTTACGAGAGGGTAAGTTGGGAAAGGAAAAGAAAAGGGAAAACACGGCTCTTCTCTGCTGAGCCTACGTGGGGGATTTCCGATAGTCCAGTCCAGTACAGTCATAGTCAGATATCGATGGGCTTCTCCGGGTCTTCACACTTGACACTTGGTCTAGCCCCCTGAGAACACTTCCTCGAGAGTAAAGGTTGAACTTGGACTAACACTCGGATCCTCACATAACCAGAGACACACTCCGTAGGCACATGGTCCTCCATGGCCCGACTGCCCCGCCAACCCGCGTGGCTCAGGCCTGCGTGCCGTGTCACCGCACAAAGACGAGGTGCGACGGCCAGCAGCCGATCTGCTCGACGTGCAACGACAAGGGGCGGCCATGCGGCTGGCCCCAACCGAGGGGCAAACACCAGTACCAACAAGACCAACAGAAACAACAACAACAGCAGCAGCAGGAGGATCAATATTACTACCAACACGACCAAAGAGAGAACCGTTCCCCGTCCGCCGGCTACCCCATTCCGCTATGCGCGGCCCCTCTCCATCCCGCAATCCTCCCGGGACCCATGACGACGGGGATGCAGCCCACCGGGCTGCTTACGCAGACCGACATGCCACCGGCCGCCACGCCGATGATGACAGCATCATTGGGGGGGCCGGTGGCGGTGGCGGCGGCGGCCGACGAGTTCGAGTTCCCGCCGGGCTCCCTCCTCAACGAGGGCATGAGGATGCAGCTGCAGAGGGTCTACTTCGACCAGTTCCACCCGCAGTGGCCGCTGCTGCACCGCGAGACGTTCCAGTCGACGCCGCAGCCGAAGCTGCTCATGCAGGCCGTCGTCACCGTCGGCCTGTGGTTCACCTCGGCGCCGGGGGCGAGGGACCTGGCCGTCAAGTTTCACGATCATCTGTTGGTAGACGTGGGGAATAGAATTGTAAGTTGGCGCTGTTCTTGATTTACTGTAACGGGATTCTAGACTCGGAAAAGGTCAAAATCTGGGCTCTTTCATGGTCTGTTTTCTTGTTGTTTTCGTTTGTTCTGCTCGACAATACTTATTCATCAGTTTGCTGACATTAAGTCGTACAATCATAGCTCGACCTGTTAGAACAGTCAAGGCAGGGGACACTGTCCCCGAGATTGGACCTGCTGCCCATCTTTCAAGCAATGCTTATTTCGACAATTCTCGTACCGTACCGGGCAGACAAGTCGATGGAAAATGTCATGATGACACACTCGATGCTCCTAGAGACTTTCAAAGCCTCAGGGTTCTACGAACAGGCCAAAATCAACGCAGCATCGCACTTGTGCGGAGGCAACGGATATCCTTGGGTTTTCCGAGAGTGTTATCAACGGTATGTCGCATTGTTCCCCCCTTTTCAGTGATGTGGTCGTCATATAAAGTTTGTCGTGTTTTGAAACATTTCTCTACGATAGAGTTCATGCGACGACTCTTGACCCTCGACAGTCGTTGTTGGACAAAACAAATCTCGCAACGAAAGGGAGCGGATTGTTTCGTTTTCAAGTCGATAAAACTCCTGTCCGGCGTTATTGCTAACAACCAACCGTCATCAATAGGCTCGCCGTGTTCCAGTTCAAGCTACACCTGATCCTCCAGGCAATCTTCCTAACAATACACCCGGCGCTGCGGATATCCCGCAACGCGGAGCCCGCGATGCTCAGAGTGAAGGTCCCGCTGCCGCTCATTATGTGGGACGGACCAGCGGTGCAGTGGTTCGGCATGATGCCGACGGACCCGGCGCTGCGCGACGACGACGACGATACCGACGACGACGTGCTCGTCATCAGCAGGATGTGCGACAAGGCCGCCTCGATGATGGACAATAAGCCCCTCCTCCCGCTTCTGTCGTGGGATAGATCACTGGGCATGGCGATCTGGTGCTGGTGCATGAAGCACGCGCAGAGCGACCGGGAGTTTATCGAGAACATTAAGCCGTTTGTGCTAGACCCGTTGAAGGGCACGGGATTGGACTACGGCTCTATCTAGCACTATAGAGATTTCGTGATGACAATCGAATCAGTTCAATCACCATGTGAAGCATTTTTACTGCCCGCGGAGCCTTTCTCGGGTTGCCAAGAAAGAGCATGAGGCTGCGAGCTTTCCCTTCAGATCTGGTCTTTTTCCGTAGCCTTGTCTGTCCCGACCCGACGGATCGAAGTCTTGTCTCATGTGCGTTTGTCTGTAACGATCCGACGGAATCAAGCCTTCCCATTTCCGACCCAAGCCAAGACTTTCTATAATTGGCTCAGGATTTGCCGGCCCTAGACTGGCTGGTGGAAACTTGACGCCGGCTTCTTTTGCCGGATCGCACCGGTTTAGCGCACCAGGGGGTTGTTTTTTCTCGAGTGCCGTGTGCCGGTGGGATGATGGCGGCACGCGTCGTACGTGTAGGGGTGAACATTAGGTGTGGTAGAGTCCATTATCAAAGATGCATGACGGCTTACGAGACCGCGTCGGGAGAGGTGGGATGAAGGACGAAGTCAAATTCAACCTCTTTATTCTAGTAGGTACTCGATAAAAGACCTGGTTAGCTTTAAAAACACCCGGTCGAATTTATCCTCTCATTTAGCCGCTTGTATAAACGAGAAATCCAAACGCCAATTGCGTCTATACTCCCGAGAGCTTCCTTATCTGCACTCTCCCTTGTTTGTGAAGAAAGATCCCACACGCATGCCCACAGCCATGGCCGACGAAATCAACTGGACCCCCGTCCTTCAGCTGGCCAACCTGGTCGGAGTCGCACACCTGGCGGGTAAGGATACCCGGGAACGTGTCTGACACGAGACAGAACAAACCCCCTCCTTCTCCCAGACTAGGGCTGGACTGACCTCTTTTTGCCGTGCATCCGAACAGGCTATCACTGGGCCAGCGACCAGATAGCGATGCACAACATCCTCCGCCTCCGAGACAGGGACGCTATTGCCGAGGGGTGGTTTCGAGGCTGGGACTTCGGCCGGGTCTACGGGCCGGCCATGGTCACCGGCACCGCTGCCGTATTCGGCTTCATGGCTTGGAAGGGTGAGCTGCTTCTAACTAGGTTTGTTTTTGATTCCGACATGCTAATCTGAACTTCCGTAACCACGTGTACAGACGGGACGCAGAGCCCTTCGTTCCCGTACCACCTCGCCGCGTCGGTTCTCATCGGCTTCGTCGCCCCGTACACGAAGTTCAGGGTCTTCCCGATCAATGATAAGCTGCTCGCCGAGCACGAGCGTATGCTCTCCAGGGGGAAGAAGTCGGACAAACAGGCGGAAGACACGAGCTTCGAGCAGGTGTTGCAGTGGGCTGCTGAGTGGAAGAGGCTGGATCTGCACCGCCAGCTCTTGGTATGCGCCGCCACCGTGGCTGGACTAATCGCGGCTGTGAAGTCGTGATGTCATGGGGTGCTTACAGATGTTTGAGTGTTCATAGCACAGAAGATCAGTTTGTGAAGATCTGTTGTATCAAAATTATGAAATGAAAAAGTCTTAGTTGCACAAGTAGGTCTGATGTTTTACAAGATGTTTGTGACGTTCAACCTCGGCCTAACCCCAGGACAACGGAAACCGGTTTCCGAACGAAAACGGAACTAAACCGCGCGACCCGACAAAACGAGTTGGCCAAGGATATTCCAATACACGACCAAAAAGGGTAAGCGAAGCGGAATTTAACCACCAGTACTCCCCGAGGTGGGCTCGAACCACCAACCTCCAGATGACCATCTCGACTCTTGACAGCCGATTCCGATCGTAACAGTCTGACGCGCTAGCCAATTGTGCCATCGGGGATTATGTAATAAATATGTCGCTGGAAGAAGCAAAGCTGAGTCGCATTATGGAGCTCCCGATCCATTGTGTGTGGAGTGAAGTGGATCATGATCCTGGGAAGCAGACGTTAAGACGACCTTGCCGAAGAAGACAAGACAACTCCAAGACCTAAGGAAGTCATGAATCTATCGCGTTCGGGAAATTTGTGTCTGCTTACGCGCCACAGCAGATCTCGGAGGTTGTAGTGACAGGGGAATGATTGGCTTTAAACCCCCCGCGAGCATATCTTCCCATTCAACTAGAAGCTGAAGCCTGTTTCCCAACCTTCTCAACGTCACTGCATACTCATGGAGCTCCAAGACGATAGCGGAACCCTACGCCTACGATCCATTGCCCTCGTTGAGATCTATCTAATTGTTGCAGGTTGTTTCTGACGAAAGCTCAGAGGACGGCTTCTGGTTACGACTGAGAACCTACGTGCTCGACGAAATACATCGGTCCCGAGCGCTGTCAATCCCCGGGCTTCCCAGAAAACGACGCCAAAGATGGCGACGATGTCGCCGACGACCACACGCGCAACTTCAGCCAGGAGCGTAACCTCGACCTGAGCGATAGCCTCGCCGAATCCCTCCACCAGATGAACGAAGACATGCCCGCAGCGACCGCGGCAGCGCCGTCGCCCCTTTTCCACACGATGCCCCAGTGACCGCGTAACCCCGGAACGGTCGACGAAGTTTTGGGTCGATACCTTGTGCATAGGCCATCAGAACGGCGAGGGGAGGTCGTCGCAGGTGCGGCTGATGGGGGAGATATATCATTCCGCCAGCACTGTCATGGCGTGGCTCGGGAAAGCGGTGGCTGGCTCGGGGCTGGGTGCTCCAGGAGGCGGTGATACCGACCGAGAACGCTGTGATCTTGCATTACGGGAGGCAGCTTTTCTCGTGGTCCGACGTGAGCAGGTTCTGCTTGTTCATCACGAGCATGGGTTGGAACGAGAGCCTGAACCAGCCGCTAGGCAAACGGCTTGAGAATAGTTGGAGCAACAGATCTGGCACGCTCAACCGGATGTGCAACCCGCCCGCGGAATCTTTGCCGAGCTTTCAGAACGAAGGGCTTGAAAAGCTCATTGTCGACTGGCAGAGCTCGCGCTGGGGTGCCGTCAATCGTGGACGAGGAGGTCCGGCACACTGAGGTGCTCCACACATTGCACCGGCTCAGGTCCTATTACGTTTCCAATCCGCCGGACCACATTTTCGGGGCACTGGGTTTTGCGGGCTCCTCGAGTAACAGACAGAACAGCTTGCTGTCTTCCTGGATACCAGACTTCACGTGTCCTCGCCAGAGCCCTCGCCGGAGTCCACGGTCTTCGGGCTTCGGGCTTCATTCCGCTTCGGTAAGTAGTTGCGTTCGGGGATTCCTCCCACGTTGCTCACAGCGTCCAAGATCTTGTGTAGTAAGGCTTTGTATAGTATAGAATAAGTGACTAAGAAGTTAAATCTTCGTGCTCGGTCCTACTCCTACACAGCTCTCGCATCATCTTCTTGCGTCTCTAGTTCTCTTGCGAGAACCACCGCCCTTGGTCCGGAGTCGGACTGCATGCATCGCAGCACAGAATAGCCCTCCGGATGGAGCGGCTCAAAAGTCCTGATAAACTCCAAACTTAAGTCTTGTTGCCCAGCTGCGAGACAACAAAGTCGACAGCCTCAGGGACCTTGGCGGGGAGGTAGGCGTTCTCAACGAAGTCGGTGGTCTGCTTGTCGCACCAGGAGTCCTTGGCAGCGCAGTAAGAAGCGATCTTGGTCGCAACGGGGTCACAACCAGCGGGGTTCTTGCGAGGGTAGGTCTGCGAGAAAAGGTGAGTGAGGAAGTCACGAACAAACGATTGAGAGGTAGGCTTACCGAAGGTCCGGTGGCATCGCCTCGGCTCCACGGCTGGCCGGGGAGCCAGGAGTAGTCGGAGAAAGTCACAATAGCGGCAACTAGAAGAAGTCAGACATATTTCAGGCTCAGCAACATTGGACGGGGATAATGTTTTGACGTACTCTTGCTCAGAACGTCGGCAGGAAGGGGCTCAGTGGCCTTGAACTGGTCAGAGCTGGCACCGCAAACAGCGTCCATGACAGCGTGAGCACCCTGTATATATAATACACTTTAGCACTGCTGAACTCCGCTCGTGCTTCGATGTTCGGGCTACGATCTTACTCGGTTGAGGCCAGCGAGGACGATGGGGGTGTCAGGGCACTTCTGAGCGTAGCTCGTGGCGCGGCTCACGACGTCCGCGAGGACAGCGGGCTGGGCCTGGACGTAGGCGGCGTAGGGCTGGTTGAACGGGATGGCCTCGGTGTCGGAGCCAGGAACCTTGGCCTGCAGCGCCGTCACGAACTCGCCGATCTTGCCGACGCCGCCCTCAATGACGCCGTTGGCGGAGATGATGTGGACGCCCGAAGCGCACTGGGCGTTCACCGTGGAGGCGGAGAGCAGGCTCAGGACGGAGGCGTAGGTGGCGGAGGCTCGCATGCTGGGCAGATTGAGAAGTCTGAGAACGGCTGTGATGAAGTTGAAGAGGGGAAGTGAGCGTGGCTATTGAGACTGACGCGGCTGTCTGGCTGATGATCAGAAGACATTCTGAAAGGAGGATTTGCTTAAGTTTATATAGCTTTTGCTTCGGAGGATATTACTGGCTTCATGCTTCTTTGGCATGCAGGTCCGATTATTTAGATCCCTCGATGGCTGCCTCGGTTCTTCAGAGTTGATCACTCTTCGGGGCAACATCAGTCCATCATCGCATCATTAGGCAGGATGAACGGACGGTGATCCCGATCGAATCATCCAATGAGCTCACAGATTTCATCGAGAAACTGATAATCTGATCGGACGCAGCATTCTAAGCGGGCCCGGAAATCAACTTCAGCCGACATCAGGATCAAGCCAGGCCAGGGGATCCTTCTGGTTGCGGCAGAACCGATGTAGTCGCGCGCGGGTATGACATCGGTAGGTCGCGGGGATCAATTGACCGCTCAGCTTTCACAGTGCTCGCGTGGCCTTCTTTAGGAAGCTCGAAGACAGATGCGTATGATTTCTGATCCAGAGAGGAGCTCATGTTGGCACCGACGTCGGTGGAAGCTCCCCCTTCGGTTAGAGCGAGCTCGTACACAGGCAGGATATAGTGCAGCATACTTGAGTTGCTTGGAAGCAGATATTAGTCAGGCAGCTTCTAAACATTTGTCAGGGTGGTAACTGCAACTTACAGCCATCGGAAAGCCATCGGAATTTGGGAACCGCTGGGTGACACCGTGGCAGTGTGCCCCTCGGCCCCAGCATCCCACCGGCTGGCAATGAACATCTGTCAGATGATAG
>WIGM01000761.1:0-21539 GCA_014235935.1 Colletotrichum musicola | reverse complement strand
GGAAGGTGCCCCTCACCTCGGTGAACAGGCCACCATGGACCGGGTCGGCAGCGGACCGTCACTGCAGCTCCCCTCCACACCGTTTGGCGAAAAATCGCAAGCTCCTTCAACCAACAGGCGATGCGCTGAAGCAACGTCTCGCTATTTCCACAATGTCGGCCGAGGGCAAAAAGCCGGAGACCACTGGGTAAGTCACGTCTTCTTCTGTTGCCGGCGAAATACCCGGGCTGACCAGTTTTGTTACGACTCGCAGCAAGGATGCCACGCCGAGCAACCCTCGAGGAATCCCCAAGGCGCCGTTCGTCGACAAGGTCGAGGACTACGTCACGACCCGCGAAGATGTCGAGCCCACCCTGCGCAACTTCCAGGAGATGATTTCGTGAGTCGCCCAGCACCGGATAAGGCGCCCGCCCGCACGCCCGATCGAAATGAGCATGTGCGATTGTGGAGGACAGCGGGACATAAGACACGCGGCGGGATGGTTTTGGTAACACTTTGCTGTGTGCAGGAAATACCAATTCATGGAGCTGAACCTTCAGAAGCGGGTGGCCGGCTTGAAGGACAAGATCCCCGATATCCAGAAGACGCTCGACTCCGTGCAGTTCCTGAAGCTCAGACAGGTAGGACTCACCCGGTCCGTCGAGCTCGGGGTGCGGCGCTGACTTGAAATAGGACGAGGATGAGCCGATCGAGACGACCTTCGAGCTCAACGATACGCTATACACCAAGGCAAAGATCCCGCCCACCAACGAGGTTTACATCTGGCTAGGCGTGCGTCCCCTGCGAACTCCGCTCATGGGAGTGGACGAGGCTGACCCCACGGCAGGCAAATGTGATGCTCTCATATCCCATCGACGAGGCCGAGACGCTACTGCAGTCGAAGCTGTCAACGGCAAAGCTGAGCTTGTCAAACTGCGAGGAGGACCTGGACTTCCTCAGGGAGCAGATTACGGTACGTTCAAGAGAGCAGACTCGGTCCGGTCATCATGTGCTAACTGGTCGCAGACGATGGAAGTCGCCATCGCAAGGGTCTACAACTGGGAGGTCGTTCAGAAGCGCAAAGAAAAGGAGGAATCAAAGGGCGCCGGCAAGGGGAAGGAGGGCGCCGAGGCGAACGGCTAATCGGAGACTCGATACCAAACCAAAGAACCCATGATTTTCGCAACGGCCCTGACTTTCAATAACTCGATGCGGAAATTGGATGACCATTGCCAATCAACGTGTGCGGCTTAGCCCGAAGGCTCATTAAAGGCCATCGGTGACTTGGCTGCGGATGGTCGCTTATTCGACGACACGCGGCTATGTGCACAACCACAGACCGAACCGCTGTAGCGCACACAGTTGACAGCCACGTGAAAGACGTCATGTCCTCCCGACACGGCCGTTCGGTTGGGAACCATCCGATGTCATTAAGCACCGAGGACACACCTAGTAAGCAAAATCGGACAGCCCGTCAGCCACTGCCACCACCTTACTTGCGAACCACCGAATCATGTCAGCGTGAATTCAGTGCTGCTCTGGATCTTGCTCTCCCTCCTGAGTCCCTGCCACCTTCCGTTACGTGCCGGGCGGGCCAATCTCCAGCGCTTGTGGCCGCGCGTGGGTGTGGGCGGATGTAGGGGGCGGTTACGTAAGGCCTGCGCTTGGGAAATGGCCTCCGTACTGAGACTCCATATCTCAGATTACGAGTAGCGCAGGTGCAAGTGCGGTGTAGGTACCTAGGTACGTAGACCTGAGGCTAACGCCGTACAGCCACTTCTGAGGGGCAACCAGGGGCATCTCGTAGCGGGACCGGTCGCTATGACGAATTTTGGCATACCGCCAGCCAGTTCACTTTAATTCAACCTACCAAAAGCGAGGGCGATCACTCTCGCATCCACGTCCTCTTCCCGCCTCCAGTCTCTGTTCCCCACAACCAGCTCTTTCTTCCAAACACCTACGATCCCGGTTGTCCTTTTCTCCCCTACGAGGAACAACAACTGATCCCGTCCGGCCAGATCGAGTTGTTTCGAAAACATCAACCCTCCATCTCCCTCTTCCACCCCGCCCTGTGGAAAATCCCTCTTTCTCAACCGTCACCCTTTTTCAATCTCTACACCGTCTTCGTTCCCGTGAACGAAGACCCCTAAAAGGCCCCACAATGGCTCAGCAGGAACTCGATCCCAAGTATGACCAGTTCGACTACCCGACCGTCGCCCCGACGGCTCAGAGCGGTCACCCCGGCCACCTCACCGAGGAGCAGAAGGCTCAGGTCGCCCAGCTGCGTCTGATGCTCGAGGCCGAGGGCTATAACAAGCGTCTCGACACTCTGACCATGGTGCGAATGCCCTTCTGGACCTAGACCGCAACATTAGGGATTGCGTGGCCGTCTTCGCTAACACCGCTCCAGCTGCGTTTCCTCCGTGCCCGCAAGTTCGATGTCAACCTGGCTAAGCAGATGTAAGCCATGCACGACCCACGATTCCCATATCCACCACCGCTGACCCGACCTCTCCCACAGGTTCGTCGAGTTTGAGAACTGGCGGAAAGAGACCAAGCTTGACGAGACCATCCCGACATGGGAGTACCCCGAGAAGGAGGAGGTCTTCAAGTTCTACCCCCAGTACTACCACAAGACTGACAAGGTACGGTGCTCAATGTTCACTGTGACGGATGCCTTCCCACTAACGTCTGCCCGCCGCACAGGATGGCCGTCCCGTCTACATCGAGGCCCTCGGTGGCATCGACCTGAACGCCATGTACAAGATCACCACGGCCGAGCGCATGCTCACCAACCTGGCCGTCGAGTACGAGAAGTGCGCCGACCCCCGCTTCCCCGCCTGCTCCCGCAAGTACAACCACCTCGTCGAGACGTGCTGCACGATTATGGATCTCAAGGGCGTTACCATCACCCGCGTGCCCCAGGTCTACAACTACGTCAAGCAGGCCTCCGTCATCTCCCAGAACTACTACCCCGAGCGTCTCGGCAAGCTGTATATGATCAACGCCCCCTGGGGCTTCTCCACCGTCTGGAGCGTCGTCAAGGGCTGGCTCGACCCCGTCACCGTCCAGAAGATTAACATCCTCGGCTCCGGCTACCAGAAGGAGCTCCTCAACCAGATCCCCGCCGAGAACCTTCCCAAGTCCTACGGCGGCAAGTGCGAGTGCCAGGGCGGCTGCCACCTCAGCGACGCCGGCCCGTGGCACGAGAAGGAGTGGACCAAGGAGCCGTGGTGGGCCAAGCCCCAGGCCGCCGCCCCGTCTGCCGTCATCGAGAACAAGGGCGGCGAGACCGTCACCGCTCCCGCCGCGGCCCCCGCCGGCACTGCCGTCACCACTGACGCCGCCGCCGACGCTGCCAAGGCCCCTGCTGCGGCATAGACGTCTCGGCTTTGCGTACATTGAGAGCATGGCAGAGGTGTTGTTTTGGAGTATTGTTGGACGAGAGACCCAGTTAGAACAGAAGAGGCGTTGGCAGATTTCGTTGCGGTTGCATCCGGACTGAAGGCAGGAGTGGGCAGGGCGACGGGGCGGCTGAAAAAGAAGAGCCTCTGTTGCAGAGTCGCTCATGCATGTGTTGGTTCCGGCCTTTTCGCTACCTCACATTATACATACTTTCGCTGAATCACTTGCAATATGGTTTAATGTGCTTGATGCCACGGATAATTTGGTTCTCACCGCGTTTCTTTCAGTTTTCGTGCAACCGTTGCATTTGTGCTTCGTTTGCACGCCTACCGTGAGGCATTGCCAGACATGCCCCAATTATGTCAGATGGTACATACATAATGTCCCAACGCCAAAAACTCCAGTGAAACCTGGTGTGCCCAATCCATGGTTTCCCATCAGATTGGCACTGCTTTCCGTGTAAAAGCCCCGCACGTCCTCCGGCAACCAAGTCGAAGGCTTCTGGAATACCCGAGAATATGTACTCCACCTTCGTCTTCGCCAAAACACCAGACGCATCTCTCCGCCTCACGACCGCTCCGTGACAGTATACTCCCCCGCAACCCTCGCCCTCTCCATCTTAGCCACCGTGGCGGGCATCTCCTTCTTAAGCCTCCCCAGCCTCCCGACAGCGCCCCCGTAAGCCTCCTTCGTCTCCCCCCGGCGCTCCACCTCCTCCAGCGGCAACACCTCCGCGTCCCTCCTCCCCAGCTCTTCTTCGGTAGCCCTTTTCGCCGCTTCGACCGCAGCCTCGTCCGCGGCCGTCGAGGCCTTGAACTCCTGCGCCGCGGCGGCGGCCACTGCCCCAGGGACGCTCTTCTTCAGCGCGGCGATCTCGTTGAGCAGGTCTTCTTCTTCGCGGGCCAGGTCCTCCACGCGCTGGCGCAGGCGGGCGTCCCAGGGCTCGTAGGCCTCTTCGAGCTCGGTGGGGCGGTCGCCGGAGAGGAAGGCCGCTGGGTCGGCGTCGAGGCCGTTTATGGAGAGGTTCGGGGCTGCGTAGGCGAAGGTTTTGTTTATGTACTGGAGGGAAGAGAAGTTAGATGTTTCCGATCTTTGGTTGTTAAAGAAGCCCATAATGCTTGGTTCTTGCATGTGGACACGGCGGTGCAGGAGAGACGGCTCACCTCGTTGACGAGACGCTCAATAGGCGCCCGCAGCTCATCCTCCTGCACGTCGCCGCCGTCGATCTGGGGGAACGCCTTGTTAAGGTGGTCCTGCGCCCCGCGTCGCACGTTGTCGAGGAGGTACGCCAGGTCCTCGCGGGACTGGAGCTCGATTTTTCGATGAGCCGACTCCATGGTCCACTGGCTCCTCCGAGAGAAGAGAAAATCCGAAAAGGGGGTGAACGAACGCGCTCCCGCGCCGGTGGCTCGAGATTGGGAGGTAGTCGTCTGAGGTGAACGGATTGGGTTGTCGTCGACTCCGGCGTCGGATGTTAGTAGGTCTCGCGGGAGCGTTTACTTCCCAGGCGTCGGCGCGTGTCAAGCGCCATCGGAGGCGCGCCCCACGTTTCTTGGCGCCCGTACTATCTCGTATCTTATCGCCCAGCACTAAGATATCTTATCGATACGCTCCCAGTGCGCATGTGACCGGTTCACCTGCCCCACCTGCAAATCAATCCCACATCCAGAGGTCAACACATCCAGAGGTCAACAACCCCCGAAAATTGCCGAGATCGGAATACTATGACCCGGCATCTGTTGTGGTGGCGGCAAAGTGTGGACAGTGTATCCGTAGTGGAACCATAACCGGCGCAGCGCAGCGCAACACAGCGGCGGTTGGCGGCTGCGGCAGGATGAAAGGCACCACTAACAAAAAGTATTAGCCCCGGACCTGCAAGGGGGGACTTTGGCCGCAGGGCCTTGGAAGTTGAGATCAGAGAGGTGCTATTTGTACTGTACGCAATATGCACAGATCGACCGTCAATCAACCAGAGACATGAAGAATGACGAAGCCAGGAATAGCCAGTCGACACGGGCGCCGGCCGAAACGTCAACAAACACGGACATCAACAACAGTAGTAAACAAGACAACTCACACCGTCACCGGAGAACTGCCGTCAACCGGATCCCCTTATCACCAACCTCACTTCCTCATCTCCCTTGATCCCGCTCGCCACAGGGATGATGCCCCCCAGCTGCTATGACACTCGCAACTGCATGGGGTGAGACCTCCAGGCCGGCACAGTGGGGGCACAGTGGCTTTTCTTCCGCTGCGACTTTGGGTCCCCTAGGCGGGGTGCCGTCAAGGCGGCGGTGGCTTCATCCACTGCCGGGGTACCGCTGTGCCGTTGTGGGAATGGGAGGTCGCCGAAAGCTGGGGAGTTCGCTCGCAGTGGTTAAGCGTGGTTGGGTCTGGGCTGGGCCTGGAGCAGGTACTCCGTAACTCCGGCCCTTTCGGGGGGGAGCCACCAGCTGGACCCTCTTTCTCAGCTCCTCGACGCCATCTGGGGCGGACATGGCGTTCGCAATGCTGGTTGTTTAGCAGGACCACACCGAGGTCTCGAGTCAGGTGGGCCGAAGGGGCGCCTCGTTTCATCGCAATTCTCGAGTAAGCGCCTGAACAGCTTGGTGGTTTTTTTTTCCCTCTCTTCTTTCTGTCGTCGAAAGCTCGGGATGGACAATACGTCACTTAAGCCAGCCCGTCCAAATTGGGAGGTTGACCTCACGCCGACGGAACCAGTGGGACCCTGACTTTGCCGATATGTGTCACATTTGCCTTCCGAACTCTCCTGTGATACGAATAGGGAACATGCTTGGAGGACTAGTCAGCAACCCTTTTCGTGCAGGATCGCAAGGACCCAGATTTGTGGGGTTCGCAGTGACGAAGACGAATATGCCATGAATAGTGCCTTGTGACTCTATTTCACTACGTAGTGGTACGGAGAGTGTGGGAATCAACGGACCGACGGAAAACGGCGAATCGAAGTACATGACCGAGTGAGAGAAGAGGGTATGTGCTGGGAAAAACCGAGAAAACGCCCCAATCCAAGCGACGACTGTAAGAAATCCGGCGGCTAACAAATAAGCAATATATCTCCGAATGAAACCCGTCTCGCCGCAGTGTTCCAAACTCCTCCGATGATCCCTTCCCCCCTCGCCCAGGTGACAAAGAAGAAAAGAAGAGGTGCCTGCTGCCTCGTCCCGAGAGAAGACATGCGTGATGTACTGTTACTCCTACTCGGTGTTCGCTCCCGCCCATGCGTTCGCCCCAAAGATCGGGCACGGCCTCGTCTGGTGCCATGGGACGTAAATGAGGTCGTCGACAGACCAAAGGAAAAGATGAAAGAGGTCGAGGTCGTATCCGGACGCCGTGGTATAGAGAAATAGAAAGGGGTGTCTCGTGAGAATTCATCGTTCTAAAAACAGTCTGGACGTTGGTGTTCGTGTATCGTGAAGTCTGCCCCGCGGGCAACCGTTATTGCGGGAACATGTTGTTGATCTCCTCGTCGCTCAGGACGATCTCGATCACGGGCTCTCGTTGGTTCTCCAGAGGGACGTAGTCGCAGTCGACATAGGACGGCAGGAAGATTTCTAGTCCGAACAGTTAGGTCAAGTTCAGTTTGAAGGCTGGAGCAGCAAGAACCTACCTGGGTTCCAGGCGAAGCCCTGGCTGGAGGAGAGGTAGGAGATCTACGGAACTGTGTTAGCCTATGTTCAGCTCAAAGGGCGGGGACGCTCTTACGAGTCGGGGAGTGCCGTTGGGGTCGCCGATATTGATAACGGTGCTCTCCTGCTTCGACAACGCCGTGCCTGGCCTCATCATTAGCAACTGACCATGGGTTGGTGGTGCAGAACTGCGAGCGGGTGCAAGCTTGTAGGGCCCGGGCTCCGGAGCTCCAACCCTTGGTGGGATGACATACTGAGAAGGCTGGGCCGGCGCTGGTGAACCGTCTTCTGCTTTTGGGCCGAGGCCGGGGACGAGGCCTGCGGGGAGCTCGAGTACGACGAGGAAGACGAGCTAGTCGCTCCCCGAACTTGGGCGGACTGGCGGTGGTGGCCGTAGGCGGCCACCGACGGGGTCATCGGGATCGCAATAGACGACGACATGGCGGTCGGTAAGACGTATTGAACAGGAGATGTAGGACTCCGAGCTGACAAGATAAAACTCCAGAATGACTTAAAGCGGTCTGAACGACTAGTGGACGAAGGGAAAGATGTCACCTGGCGGTTTGTCACGAGAGGGGCCAACTGAGGTTCGGCTGGAGGTGCGGGATGTTGAAGGAGTCAAGAGTGAGAATCAGAGGTGTCGGACGAAGAAGTGCACCACCTGTGACTGAGGCCGCTGTACAGTGCTAGGTCGCCCTCTGGGACGAGGCCTAACGAGGCGTCCGGTGAATCACACCCACATCATCCCATACACTCTGGTGGCTGATAAGAGACAGGTGACGGCACTCGGGAAGGTCATAAGGCACACTATGACATCGGGCGGCCCTTCCCTAACAGTGGATAGCAGGAGGGACCCTCGCATCATCGCGGCAGGGATCAGGACACCGTCCCCACAGTACGAGGAGAGAGTTGACCCAACCGCCGCCAATCGGAGGGCCTCGCTGCCTGAGAGGTGCTGCAGGCACTTCGCCCTGTCCCCAACCGCTCGCTGAGCCAATCAACCCGCAAAGCAGATTTATAAGTCACGTGATGAACCGAGCTACCATGGACTTCTGACTAAGCCCGGCTGAGAGGCTGCATGCGTATCCATTGACGCCTACAGGCAAGCTCGACGAAGCAAGCACCACACGCAAGCCTGAGAACAACTTCGCCATCCATACCACGACGCCATCCCCCGCGACTTCTCCTCGACACGACCGACGCGATTTCTTAAGTCCATCTTCTCCAATTCGACGACGTCAACGCCTCCCTGCAATCAGACAAGATGGGTGACGTCTTGGTGGAAAACCCGGCCAACCACGTCGCTGCTCTGAAGAAGACGGCGCCCTCAACAATCCCTAGTATCGAGAACTTCGAGGGCATCTCTACGGAAGGCGGTGACGACTATGCCACACTGAAGAAGCTGCAGAGGCAATTAGAGTACATACAGCTTCAGGAGGAATACATCAAGGATGAGCAGAGGTGGGACTTGCTGCTGGCGTCTGACGCGGACGGACGGTTTGCTGACCAGCCATCGCAGGAGTCTGAAGCGTGAGCTCGTCCGGGCTCAGGAGGAGATCAAGCGGATTCAGAGTGTTCCTCTCGTCATTGGGCAGTTTATGGAGGCTATTGACCAGAAGTACGTTGAGCCCCGCCCCATGCTCGCATCCCAGCTCTGAAAGCTCGTGATGGCTAACCATGGAGCAGCACCGGAATCGTCCAGTCGTCGACGGGCTCCAACTATGTCGTCCGCATCCTCTCCACCCTCGACCGCGAGAAGCTGAAGCCCTCGTCTTCCGTCGCCCTCCACCGCCACTCCAACGCCCTTGTCGACATACTCCCCCCCGAAGCCGACTCCTCCATTGCCATGCTCGGTGCCGACGAGAAGCCCGATGTGACATATGCCGACGTTGGTGGTCTGGATATGCAGAAGCAGGAGATTCGCGAGGCCGTCGAGCTGCCCTTGACGCACTTCGACCTGTACAAGCAGATTGGTATCGACCCCCCGCGCGGTGTGCTTCTCTACGGCCCCCCGGGAACCGGCAAGACCATGCTGGTCAAGGCCGTTGCCAACTCTACGACGGCCAACTTCATCCGTGTCGTGGGCTCCGAGTTCGTCCAGAAGTACCTGGGTGAGGGTCCCCGCATGGTCCGTGACGTGTTCCGCATGGCGCGCGAGAATGCCCCGGCAATCATCTTCATCGACGAGATCGACGCCATCGCGACGAAGCGTTTCGACGCGCAGACCGGTGCCGACCGAGAGGTCCAGCGTATTCTCCTGGAGCTGCTCAACCAGATGGACGGTTTCGACCAGACCGCCAACGTCAAGGTCATCATGGCCACCAACCGCGCCGACACCCTCGACCCCGCCCTGCTGCGTCCCGGTCGTCTGGACCGCAAGATCGAGTTCCCCAGCCTGAGGGATCGCCGCGAGCGCAGACTCATCTTCTCCACCATCGCCGGCAAGATGAGCCTGGCGCCCGAGGTCGACCTGGACTCGCTCATCGTGCGTAACGACCCCCTCAGCGGTGCGGTCATCGCCGCCATCATGCAGGAGGCCGGCCTGCGCGCGGTGCGCAAGAACCGCTACAACATCATCCAGAGCGATCTGGAGGACGCCTACTCAAGCCAGGTCAAGGGCACGAGCGACGAGAACAAGTTTGACTTTTACAAATAAGCGACGGGCCACGACGGGACCGGTGGTGACGAACGAGCGAGAGGGATACACGATCAAACACTACCCGCTGCAAGGCCGGCGATGTAATGGGACGGACACGGTCGGGAGCGGCAGGGATAGACATTTGATCAGCGGCCTCGGGGAGACGCGAGGGCGGTTGTACAATACTCCTGATAAACGGCGTCGAAACAACATCGCCTGCCACTTGCGTTTGTGCTACGAGTGACATTGACTGGGTGATGAGGGGGCGTATGCAGTGCGGCGGCATGTGATGTTAGTACACAGTGCATCGAGGCAGCGAACACCCAGCGCCGCGGTGCAATTATCGAACTCAATCTACGAGTGATGTGTCTGCATCCGTCCCGCGTGGAATTCCAACATGCGAACGAACGAAAGAAAGAGCGAGAAAGGTAAGATGTTTGGTTATACATCGAATGCTGGCTCCGCCGAGGGAGGTCGTCTCGTGTCACATCTCAACTCGATTCGCGCCACATCTCAACGCGCCACCGCTGACTCGGGACATACCGAGCCCAGCCCGGCCCAGGGCGAATGCCCACCGGGCCGAGGCGCCGGCCGAGATCGGGTATTGCCAAGACGGCGTCGCATCCATCAATCAGAGAAACCAAATAGACGCCCAGAGAGAGCTTTCTCGATATTTTACCTCACAAAGATCTGGACAGGGGTTTGAAATAGTATAGCCCCCGAATCAAGCACCATTTACCCAGCACGGTCTTCTCCTATTTCCATCCGACAAGATTTAAAAATCCAACGCCCGCTGGAAAAGCTGCACTTTCTTTAATTGATACCTACCTGTCCATCTCTCCCATTTTGTGTCCTATGCCTGAAGCACAACAAATGGCTACAATGCACGTTCAACACGATAGATGTGAACTCTTGCACCAGTTGCCATGCTGCTTCCTGGCCAGAATGTCCCATTACGGCCCGCCCTCCGTTCATGTTTCAGCAACTCGAAACTGTCGTATTCGTGATAGTCACACAAATCGATGCAAGTTTGGCCAGTAAGTATTCCTTTATTCCGGGAGGTCTCTCCCTACTGCAAAGCAACCACTACTTTTCCCATCCGTTAATCTTTTCCCATTTTCCGATTGTCCCCCTTTTTGAATATCTCATCTGCATGCCTCGGCCTAGGAGCCCTGATTGGTCTAAAAAAGTCTTGGAAGGAAACAGAAACACAGATACGTGGTCAGTCACGATTAGGATGAGAGGAAAAAAAGGGAACGGGAGAGTCCAAGTTCTCATCACAAAGACATGCCCGGAACCAAAAGAGAAACAGACGAAACGAGTCCGTGGCAAAGCCAGCCTGCTTTCAACTCGAAAGAAACGTAAAACAACTCCAAATGATAACCGTCGCTGATGCAAAGTTCGTAATGCCGCAACCGAAAGACGTCGACCGTCTCGAGAAGGGGGGTATATCCGTCTTCCTTCGCAAACTCTCCTTCCCATCTCCTCCTGTCCGTTCCGAGCAGTAGGTAAGGGTATTATGAATTATCATTACCCATTACTGCTTCTTCGTAGCAGCCCCCGTCGCCAGTCGCGTGTAGCGCAACGGCGCACCGGGCGCGCCTGCCTATGCCGGCAGGTAAACGTTTGTGTAGCGGCATCGCTGCCGAGGGTATCTCTTCTCATCTTTCCGCCATTAGGATCATGGGTGGCTCCATGACCTGCATCGTAAAACGTATGTACAGCCACCCCGTGGTGACTATGAGCTCAGCACGACGCCGAGCTCCAGCATGAGCTTGACGAACTTGGCGTGCAGCTCGATAAAGAAGTCGGGCATGCCGACGAGTTCTGCGAGCCCTCGTGACTTGAGCGAGACGCCACCAGGACCGCCTCCCATCCTCCTGGTGAAGCCACCTCCTCCGGTGAGGAAGCTGCTGACACCGCGGTCGGGAATCTCCCTCTCGTGCACGTGGGTCGGGTATGGGTTGTGGTGCTGCGGACCGCCGACGGGACTGGCCCCGGCGGCCTTCTCGGCCTCTGCCTCGGCAAGCTGCTGGATCCACGACGCCAAGTCGCGGAACGCCGTGGCCATGAAGCCAAA
Organism: Colletotrichum musicola; assembly: GCA_014235935.1. Classification (NCBI taxonomy): domain Eukaryota; kingdom Fungi; phylum Ascomycota; class Sordariomycetes; order Glomerellales; family Glomerellaceae; genus Colletotrichum; species Colletotrichum musicola. The sequence goes on along the minus strand of WIGM01000761.1, from coordinate 9,790 downwards.
AGTCTTCATGGCGAGGCGCTCCTTGTGGGTGCTCAGGGCGAGGAAGGCGTAGACCCGCTTGTGACCGCGTGCGTGCATGTCGGGAATGCGGAAGATGTAGGCCGTCGTGTAGCCGTTGACCGGGTCGCCGAAGAAGATGGGCCCGCCGGAAGCGGCTGCACCGGCGCTATGCGTCGTGACGAACGCAGGCATGTTGCTCGACTGTGGCGAGGCGCTCGGCGTCGGGTTGATCGGCGCGCGGGGCAGGGTCTCGAGGGATAGGGTTCGAAGGCATGAGGACCGCACGATGGAGAAGGAGGTCGGAATCAACGGCTCGTGGGTGGAGGTGTAGTCGAGGTAATGGGTATGGCTCGCATGTCTCCCGGAAGACATGCTCGATCGCGTCGTGGTCGATCCTGTCGTTCTTCGGTGGGACCGCTCGGGGTGTCCCTCGCTGTCAGTGTCGCTAGCAGAGGATGCTTGGGAGGTTGGCGGGGAGGCCTGGCCGTAGACCCTCGCGTAGGGAGCGCGAGTGCGCAAGGTAGGGCCGCGCTCGGCTTTGAGGTCGTTCTTGTCCTTGCCGCCCTGTCGCTGGGGGAGGGTCAAGGCGCAGTTCTCGCAGGGTCCGGCGCGCTTCGTGACCACTTCGTCGTAGGTCCTGCGGAAGCCCGAATCTCGTCGCGGCGGGGGCTGCTGCTCCGATATGCGGCGGGGGCTGTCGGGTGGGGTCTCGATGGCTGAGGGCGACAGAGGGGACGCGGGCGAGGCGGTTGAGGATGCGCGCAGCAAGGCGGCGCGTTGGGTCTGGGCCTCGTTCTCTGAGGCGGGGACGGAGGAGCTTCGATTTGGGTTGAGATGCATTTTTCGCAGAGCATCTGACATGGCGACCGTCTGGTTCAGCGATGCTGCTGATGTTGGAGCGCTGGTCCGGGGTCGGTTCTGGTCCTGATCTGCGTAGGTGGTGGCGCCCTCATCGAAGCATGTGGTACAGGGGACTGGCAGCCCTTCGGTGACCATGAGCGGGGTCGGGCCATGTTGGTCGCAGTAGTGAGCGAGGCACAGCTGAACGCCGGTCATTAGCGACAACGAATTAGGTGGTTGATGCATTTCCGTTGCAATCTCTTCGCGGGTGGTGGTGAAGGTGTCTCCAAACGACGGCACACGCATCATGAACAGATGCAGTGAGGGCCTGAGTCGGGGAGACAATAAAAATGGAGTGCCAGCAAAGAATGTGTAGTGCACTGCCGAGCGGAGAAAGGAGAGAAGTTCAAAGAACGAGAACGGCAGCCATGATGGTGTCAGACTCAGCAGGGAGAAGAGAGAGCCGGGCCCGGCTTATACTACAACGAGTCCCAAAGGCCTAGAATAGTGTGGGGGGGGCGCTCGGAATGGAAGAGCAGCACACGGCACACGATGGTGGGAGGGGGAGGCTGCGAGTCGCGGGCAAGCAACCGTGGGTACCGAACGCGGCAGCAGGAGTTATGTGTGTAAGAGGCAGGGGACGGCGAGGCGGATGCGCAAGGAGGCCATGGCGCGTTCTTATGGGAAGTTTGAAGGGGGTCTGGGTGGTGGGTGAGGGTGCCGGTGAGGTGAGGGTTGAGGGTGAGGACGAGAATGGATATGGGGAGGGTCAAGGTCAGGTCAGATAGATGGTCGGAGGAAAGGGAAACGAAGGGGAAGGGAAGGGGTGAAGGGGGGTGTGGGCTAATTACAGAGAACGAGCATGAACATGGGAGCAGATAGGACGAGATGAGAAGTTGGGCAAGGTGAGGCCGGTTGCAACAGGCCGGTCCCCGGTCGTGGGCACTGGGAATCTGGGAGAGAAGGGGAAGGGGAAGCGCCCGAAGGGGGGTGGAAGGTTTTCCTGATTGCCCGTGTCTCGCGTCTCTCTGGCTTTCTTTGCTTGTCTGAGTGTAGTATGTGTGGTGTATGTGGTGTAGGCAGTGTGCCGTGCTGAGCTGTCGGTCTTGTCTTGTCTTCCAAGTCTGGGGAGGGACGGGGAAGACGGAGAGGATGATGGATGCGCACTGATATGCGGGAAGCGGCGAGGCGGTGAGCGAGCGGCTCTCAAGGCCTCGCCAATTACACGACGGCCGGGACCTGTTCTGACGGCCGGGGACAGCAAGGCGATGGACACTGCAATCGAGATTGGCTGGGGCTTCGGGGACGCGACTTGGAAGCTTGCAACTTTGCAATGCAGCAGCAGAAGCAGAAGCAGAAGCAGCAGGGGAACCACACGCCCTGTGCTGTGCGCGCGATGTGAGGTAGTATGGCAGGTAAGACGGGCAGGGGTGGGAAAGAAAGAACGGAAGAAAAGAAAAATAGAAGATAGATAGAGAGACACTGAGAGAGAGCAAACTCACTATGGACGTCATGACGTATTTCCCTCCCCAAACCGAATGCAGGTGTGAGTGAGTGAGTGAGAAGTGTGTGTGAGTGTGTTGTATATCTTTGTTTCGCCAATGACGAAGAGGGCGCAATCAAGCCAGTCACTCAGACCCAGGGGTGGGAAGGGACGGGCTGGAAAAGAAATAAACGAGTGGTCCCGGGGCAAACGGCCGGGAGAATGCTGTTGATGCTGATGCTGTTTTTTTTTTTTCTTCCTGCTCCTCTTCTTGCCCTTTTTCCTTTCCTTCTTTCCCTTGCTGGAAACCTCGGCCGAGCGGGACGTCAGACGGCCCCAAAATGTGACGATGACGACGACGCCGGCGGTCGGAGGGCGGAGAGTGGGAGGACAGAAGAAAAGAGGTTAAATGTGTTCCGGGAAAGTTGTATGGACGTGGTTGGTAATAATAAGTTATTTGTTTTTGAGAGAAAGGGTGGGAGAATAGTAATGAGTGCATGAAAAGAGTTACGGTAAAAAAATAAAAAGAGGACGGCAAAGTGAGCGCCAGCCAGTGTGGGCGTGGGTGAATAAGTGGGTGTGGTGCGGACGCAACAGCAGCAGCAGCAAGAGCGATGCGAAGCCGACGACGGGGACTGGGGGGTGGCGGGGGAGGGAAGGACGACGATGAATTCGAAGTCTGGTTGCCGCGAACGCTAACTACTGTGGTAAGGTGCGGTACAGTGTAGGTAGTCAGCTTCTGCGGTACAGTGTAGGTAGTCAGCTTCTAAGAGTACCTAGGCAAAGGCCGCACCACTAAGCGGCGCCGATGGGCGGGGATCCCGGAACCTGCAGGCTTCGCGTCGTATGAGGAAGCGTGGAAAGTCCCGGCCGGAAGCGTTGCGACGGGGGAAGGTGAGGGAGGGCGAGTTGGTGGACTTTGGAGAGACAGAGAGACGAACGAGGGCGAGGCGATTCGATTCGACGCTGATGGATGATGGATCGACTTTCTTGCCCTTGGGACGAGAGATACAACCCGTCTGGTTGGCTGGCCGGCGATGCTGGTAACTCGATGTGGTAAGAAGCACCAGCGGAGTGCTGGAATACTACTCCATACTACCTACCTACTTGTGTAAAAAAATAATAATATCAAGTTGAAAAACTCTGCTTGCAAATAACCCCTTGTCTCCATACTGCCTACCCAGGTACTAAGTATCCATGGATGTATTCGTGGATGAGGATTACCAATGCTGTAATGCTGCCACTACAGCGCAGTACTATTTAATATCCTCGCTGCTGCAGGTGCTACCTACGTAGTACCACCACGACACGCACCAACACCAACGGCCGGACTGACGGGAGGGTTGACAAGGCGCCGGCGCGGCCCAGGTAGGCAAGGCTAGGTACTGACTACTGCTCAGCTAGTAAGGTGCGGTAGCACTGTAGCCGTCACCACGACTCGCGGGTGTTGGTGCAAGAGAGACAAGAGCACCAGGTTGGCAGTAGTAGTCGGGGTAAGTAGTGAGCAGTGCCTCTGCACTACTAGGCCTGTAGTGCTGTACTACCGACGGCAAGCAGGGACTACCTGAGAAAGAGACGGGAGGAACCAACTAGACGAGTGGATTAGTGGTGGACGGGCGGATGACAGCGACAATGACACGGGCGCTAGTAATTGGCCGACGATGAGTGGCTGCTGACCTAGAGTTGAGAGAGCCACGAAAACCTCAACGGTCCGGCGGCGACGGCAGGCACCTTTCAGAGTTACCACGGGTCCTTACGAGAACGAGTAATAAAGGCCCGCATCCGTTCCGGCGAGGTAAGGCGGGCAGGCCACAAACCTAAAAACTCCACATCGTGGACTCGTGGACTTTGGTAGGTATGCGGATACAAGTAGTACATTGGCCCCTACATTTCAAGAAGGTACGCAGGTGCCCTCTTACCCTCGCAGGTTCGATATGCCGCACCTGCTCGGATAGGTACAGACCGCAACGCCCAACAGACCAGGATGAGCAGGCAAAACATTCTCCCTCCCTTCCCATTACGGAACATTTTCTCTGTTCCCAGGTAAACATCGTGAGCTGTTTTGCTGTTGACCGGGTCCGCCATGAATCCGGAACGCCTGGGATTCGGGACTCGGGCTTCGACTCTTCAAGGGGCGGGTCACTTGGGCTGGGCTCAACGGGATTGGGCGCCGCTAGCAACTTGGGCACTTGGCAACTGGAGACCGGGACTGGTATTAATAACTGGGACTTGGAGTCCGTACCTTAATACCTCGAGCACTATAACACGCAAATGTGGTTGGTCTAGGATTCGGGAATGGGTGCCCGGAGAGTGAACAGGCCAACTGGAAAACACCATCGCGAGAAATGACTGGCTGCCGCCGGCGGGATTACCATGATAGGGCGCGGGAGACGTGGGACGACCTGGACGACGGGGCCGGGCTGTTGACTCGCTCTAGAACCACAACGGCAAGGTACCGCGCACTACGCTGCTCCGGTGCCTGGCCCCCACCGCTCCAAGGCCCACGATTGCCTCGCTCACTGTGGTGCTGCGTGTCTTGTGTGTGGTGCCTTGTCAAGTTTCGTGTGATTTTCCCAATCCCATCGTCGCGTGTCGGTGGAGTCCGCCGGTCGGCGAACCCAAAGCAGCGGGCACGACGTTTAAGATGGGGACGACGAATATTTTGCAGGTAAACACTCTGCGCTAGCATCGAAAAGAGACTCGCAGCGGAGCAGGCGCCGGTCACCTCGTATCGAACCGGGCTTCAAGTCTGAACGGCTCTGCCCGTCGTACGCAGTGTAGTACCTCGGTACCACGGATACTGAAGAACGCCTCCGGCGTCCGTGGTGGGATGGGATGGGTCGAGGGGCGGAATCTGCAAGAGGTGAATCGGAGGCTGTTCGAGATTGAGTTGCAAGTTGCAACTGCAAAAGGCAGAAAAAATAAAAAGGGCTCCGAAACGTGCCAATAGACTCGCCCGTAGACCGCGTTTCTCCGTTGTGGCTCCGCAACCACCGCGGCGTGTGTCAGGGATCCGGCGTCCCGAGTTCCAACCTGCTCCGAATAACGGCCCATGGTTGCGGTACAGCTTTCTTTTTCCTCCTTGTCTCCCCTGCGTTCCTATTCTCGTCCGTCGCCCGACAGCAGTCACGAGGGGCCAGGGGCGCTGACGAGACCGGCCCATCCTCATTCTCATCCTCTCTCTCCGACGCAACCGCTGATGTTTCTTGCCCCTGGCCTGGACCGGACAGAAGACGCAAAAAAAGAGAGGAAGCAGAAGCGGCACCCTTGAGCCGAGGGGACGTGCAAGAAGCGGCCCAGCAAAGTGCCAGGGATGCGACGAGGAGAAATCGAAGGAATTGGATGGGGGGGAGGGGGGTTGATCGTCCACATCCACGTCTTCCAGAACACTTCCAGCGGGTGGGCCCCAGAATTCGGAGTGGGGCCAGGGACACTTCAGTGGTCACCGTGGCACGGGCGTCGAATGCGGGGGGGGTCCATTTAGAAAAGTGAACTGCGAGCACTGAAAGTCCTTTTTTCCCCCTCTGTTGTTATTTTCTGACGGCTGTTTTCTTCCCGCCACGAGGAGGCAGTTGGGCAGGTACCTAACTGCCACTGGCTGCCAGAGTGCCACAGCCCAAGAAAAAGACATGCTTGGCAAAACGTGAGCGGCATGTGAGGGGCCATCGCTAATCGTTCCAGCAGGAGCACCTGCCGTGAGGTGCCTCTTGCCTTGGGTTGCATACCGACGGCCTGGCCTGCGTACCTGCCTTGAATATCCGTATTCGACTGCCTCGACTCGGTCCTTGGAAGGCAGGCCCGGACCAGAACCAGACCGACTTACTCCTGAGCACCGAGTCCAGACGGGCAGGAATCAGAGACATACTTACCTCCTGCCTCCTGCCTCCTCACCGAATGTCGTGGGAAACTCTCTCCCCTGAGCGTGCCTTAGCGCTGTCCTCGTGATCCGTGGCTCATCCCATGGCGTACCGCTCCTTCCCTCTCGAGTTCGTGCATCGTCTGGGGTCTGGCTCGCACGAGTGTCGGTTGGGAAGGAGCGGATGGATGGCCTGGAGCTGAGGCGGGGCTCCAGGTCTACACTGTACCTGCTCTGCCCGTGCTTCGGTGCAATGTGCTCGGTGCTCGCTCGGTGCTCTTTCCGTCCGCTCTTGCCTAGGAAGCCTCGCTCTTTCCCTCTTTCTCTATTGCCCCTCTTTCCGTCTGGTTTTTTTTGATAGAACCTAGTGCTATTCCTAATCCCAAAACTTACGCCGCTGCAACTGCAATTGGCCCCTCCTCGCCTTCGCCTCAAGCAACACCGGTCGACGGAAACACCATCATCGGGAATATGTATCAGCGCCGCGTCGCCTCGCTGACTCGCTTGGCAACGTAACCATGTGAAGACATGGAATCTTACGTATCAAAACACCAGACGAAATAGCGACGAGAGCCTCCAACGGGGTCCATGCCTCCTCTGAACTCAATCCCTTCCTTCCGTTTTCGCCGTCTCTTTTTTTTCCCCCTCCTCTCTTCCGTCTTGTTGCTTACCCCAACCTCCTCGACGACGTTACCAAGCATGTGATTACCGTCCTTCTGCCATTACCTCCGTTGCTTCACATGGCCAACAGGAAACCAAGCCTGGACCCGGACTCGCTCCATCCGTCGGGCCCAGCAGAAACGCCCTCAGTTCGACGCCTTGGCCGTTGCGACGACAAAGGACACGACACGAGACACGGACCGCTGCATTCGCCGTGTCTGACGAGGGCGGTGTACATCTACTATGTAGGTACACCGGCGCCTTTGTAAGTAACAAACCACACTCTGTGCCTCCGGACTCGGTCGATCCACGATACCTACGGTCGTCACCGCCGGCCCGGTTTGCCCTGGGTCAACCACACCGCACACCTCCAAGGTATATTTGCCCTATTAATCTCCGTCGAGTCAACAAGTCCAGTTGTCGAATCCAACAACACACGCACACCGAACCCGGCGTCAAGCACTGAGAGAGCCCGTCCGCGTCATTCTGCCGTAAGGCACTGAGACGCCCAGACCCTTTGCGCAGCTGTCAATTCCCTGGAATTGCCTTTCCCCGGATCCAACTTCCTTCACTGCCGGACAAGTCACAGCACCGCAGCTTATCTCTCTCCTTCCTGCCCTCGGCCGCCCGCAAATCACGGCCTGACGACAATCCCCGTTCAACCTCGTCAAAATACCTACTTACACGTCGTCGTCGTCGTCGTCGTCTGTGCGTCTCCGTGGGGTCTCATTTCCCCCGTCTCACCGCTACAAGACTCGACCTCAACACCGCCGCCGTCCTTCCAGCTTGTCGTCCCGGACGGTCGCCTCTGCTGGTTTGAAGCCGCCCCGGCACCCCTGTCGCATGGAGCCTCGCCCTCCTCTTGTCCCAATGCAGCCTCGCTTGCCCTCTCAACTGCCGCCCGTTGGGCCACCTCATCTCACCCACACCACAGGAGGCTAGCCCGCATCCGCCCACCCACTGCTGCGTGCTGCCAGCCTGCCACGCCCACTATGTACACTACGCCAGAGTTTGCGCCAACCTTGGAGGGCGCCTCTGTTGTCCGGGGAAGCTACACTGGTCCTTGGTATCGTGCTCAGAAGTTGGCCATGATCCATGCAGACGTTGTCGACGCTTGCCCTTGCTGAGCTCAAGCTCCATGGACCCGTCGCTCGGGGAGACGCTCGACTGCGACCCGAGAGTCGAGAGGAGCAAAAGAAACTTTTTGTCAGGCTTCTCGTCTGTCGTGACTCCGTCCTTTGCCTTGCCCTTGGACATTAGCGCCAGCTTGTGTTGCTCCATCCAGCAGCAATCCCGTCATCACGGCCTTTTTGCGCCCGCTCGCCCTTCGCAAACCTGCAGCTTGCTGAGCAACAAGTGGCATCCAGGCACACCGGCACTTTCACCAAGGTGTCACGGCGATTTGGCCCCAGCAGCAAGCAGCCACCTCGCATAGCAGCCAGTCCGTGCTCCGGGGCGAGAGCACCCAAGTAAAGTGCTCGACAGACGGGAATCTCCAAATGAGCGACGCCTCCTCGCGACTCTCACCGCAACCCTGCAGCCTTCGATGCGCCTCTCCCATGTGTCAGGCCCATGCGCCGGTCAAGCCATCCGGCCGCTCGTTGCTTCTGACTGGCGAACGAGAAACGCACAGACACGTTCCATGCCTACATTACACCAAGGCGTTCAACGTCAACTTACACATGACGCTCCCATCCACTACATTACAACTCTCGGAACGCCAACCTAAACACCCGCTGCGGCGAGCTCTGGCGGGCGCCCTCGCAGACACGGTTGCGCTGGCCACAGGCAGGATGCGCGCGATCCGAAGAATGGCCTGCCGCGCCGCACCTCTGGCCCTCTCCTCTCTCGACTCGTGCGCCGGCCTGCCGTGCTGAATCCGGGGTTCTCAACTGCTCCCCCAATTTGCTGGTTCATCTCGTTTCGTACCCCCCGTCACGCTGACCTGCGCTGCACCTCGCTTCAGCAGCCCGACATGCTCCGTGCTCATCTGCCGTGTAACGACGGCACAGCATGTCACTGCAGGAAACCTCTTGCAATCCTCGTGCCAGCTTGGGGCAGCCCGTCACGAGAACCAACGACATATGCCGTGTTACGAGCGACCTTCAGCTACGAGCGTCTCGCAAAGATTGAGCGACGATTGCGCGGCTAACGGCAGAAAGTATTGCTTTCCGAGGCTCAGACGCTCAGACTATTAATGGAAATTGTTCGTCCGCGAACACTTTTGGCAGGTTTTGGGCATGTCGACTGCTTTCTGGCGCACACGATAATCCTTTGCTCAGCCCGGAGGCTCCAACATCTAGAACCAAAGAATCAAGGACGAGCAAGGCGGCACCCTAGACGATACCAAGCCTGACCGGCCCCCAATTAGCCGCGCCGGTCCGAACTGCCCTCATCATCCACCCATCGCATCAGATCATCCAAGCACGCCCTTCATCCCTTTCGCCCATCAAACTGGCCAAGAGATGTGTGTCTGCAAATTGTTGTCGCTCGAACCAGCAACCTGGACTGGGATAAGGACGGCGCCCATCCAAAACTTGGGTAGCTCGGCCGTCGAATAGCCGACAACTCTCGGCCGGCCAACTCCGTCGATGCCATTTTACCGGCGACTTACCACACCCTCAAGCATTTGCTTCCTCTAAAGGCCGGGGGCGTCATAACCAGCACGGGCGTTCGTTCAGGGGGACAGCGCTCCGTTCGTGGGCTTTGGTTTATCCGCTCACCTAGGTCCAGGGCCCTATCAATCTCTCCGCTGATCGGCCTCTCCAAACTCCCTGGTTATCGAGCCTGACGCAGACATATCGGAGACATGGACGGAATGACTGGTCCCACTCTTCTCTGATCTGCGAGTGCAGGACAAGACTTGCGAATAGAGGCCCATGACGCATCATGCAGGCCGTTTTTCGTCTCGTCACAGTCACATGGCCCGGAATGGAAAAGGAGCATGTACC
>WIGM01000760.1:11226-21538 GCA_014235935.1 Colletotrichum musicola | reverse complement strand
AGGAAGCAACACGGCCTTCGTGGCGGTTGTCAGGGCTATTCCAGCTATGACGACGCGGACGCTGCTGTAATTAGCCCATAGCTTTTTTTCAAGAAAAGTTGGACTATTTACTTCGATTATCACGGTAAATATCGGCCATCTTTTGATTTGCCTACTCATCATATGACTTTCACTGTCGCTTGAAGATGAGGTAGATGTAAGTGGTTGTGCATACATACCCATGTACTTCAAGTGGAGGTGCCGAGCCGCCATACTGTTAAGTGCCTCGGTAGAAGGGATAGGTGCTCGAACCATGACCTGACAGTGACAGGCCTCGCACTCTGATTCGCCGAGGCGGAGTAGCGCATTCCCAGGCGCAAGCAATTGCACCACCCGCTGCATTTCCAGACGCCGCTTCCTCGACTTCAAGCTCCCATCTCACTCATCCAGTTCCAACTTCATTCATTCCGATTCCAAAGCGCCCTCCCCAAAATCAAAAGGCACACAAACAAAAAGCAGGATAAAACAATCACACAACTCACCCGCCCGACGGCGCACTTCACCACGATGCTCTTCATCGGCCTAACAGGCTCCATCGCCACCGGGAAATCCACCGTCTCCTCGGTACTCTCCAGCCCGCCCTACTCCATCCCCCTCATCGACGCCGACGTCCTGGCCCGGCAGGTCGTCGAGCCGGGCACGAAGGGCTACGCCGCCATCGTCAAGTACTTCCTCCCGACGACCCCGGACCTCCTGGTGCCCCTCTCGGACGCGATGCCCGAGGCCGGGCCGGACGGCAAGGGCCGCCCGCTCAACCGCCCCGCCCTCGGCCGGCGCGTCTTCGGCGACACGGAGGAGCGCAAGCGCGACCGCTCCGTGCTCAACGGCATCGTCCACCCGGCCGTCCGCATGGAGATGTACAAGGCCATCTTCCGCGCGTACGTCCGCGGCAGCTGGGCCGTGCTGCTCGACGTGCCTTTACTCTTCGAGAGCGGGCTGGACCGCCTCTGCGGCGTGGTCTTCGTCGTCGCCGTCAAGGATCCGGAGGTCCAGATGCAGCGCCTCCGGGCGCGCGACCCGCACCTCACGGCCGAGGACGCGCAGAACCGCGTGCTGAGCCAGACGGACGTGCGACTCAAGGCGCGGCGGTGCGAGGCCCGGGGCCCGGGCAAGGGTGTCGTGCTGTGGAACGACGGAAGTAAAGACGACCTTAAGAGGGACATTGGCGAGGCCATTCGGCACGTGCAGGCTTCGAGCCCCGTGTGGTGGAGTTGGTTGCTCCTGGCGTGCCCGCCTGCCGCCGCGGCGCTCGCGGCCTATCGGTTCTGGCAGAACGTGCGCATCAACAAGGCGTGGGCTGAGCAGGAGAGGATCGAGAAGGCCAAGTTGTAGGTTGTTTTTTTGCTGGAGTTTGGGGGGCTCTTTAGATGATGACAAAGAGCAAGGGCCTGACGAGCTGGCCCGATGTTCTCTTCTGCTACTATACCAATGCACTTTATGGATCGGGGCTCGTTTGTGTGAATAGTTTAAGTATCCGCAACACCTTGGCGAAGCCCGGAGGTTGAGAATTATTACTTTCTCTAACCTCTTGCGCCCTTTGATGGACGCGAATAGAGAGAACATCAGAGCGAGCGGGGGCGGGGTGAATATACAGGTAATTACATCTCTCGACAAGCCCTCAGAAATGCCCCTTAGCAGGGCCTGGCTCGGAAAAATTGCAGTCTGCCAAAGATCAACAATACTCCATCGCTGGACGCCGCATTAGCAGGAGCCTGGTTCATTTAATCTTGAAAGTCCTGGCTTCTGGTGTATAATAAGTCAGGTAGAACCTGTTGACGGTCAAGGTGCCGATGCGGTACGCCGAGTTGCGGTACCACTTGATGAGCATCAGATACGCATCGTCGTTGACGGTGCCCAGTTTAATGGCCTCGTAGCGCCCGCTTTGAATCCTCTTGAACGCTTTTGGCGCGTCTAGACCCTCTTTGCTGGGAAACAGTCGGACTTCGCCGCCGTTTGATAGCCGCATGCTTGAGCCGGAGGTGTCTGATATGAATGCAGTCCGCGGGATGGCGCAGGTGCGAATTAGTAGTGCTTTGGGCTGGAAGAAGCTCTGACGGGCGTTCCGGGGGTCGACGTCGGATAGCGATAATGTAGATCCGTCGTCGAGATATAGTTGGATGCTGGTCATATCGAACCCCTCCCAACTCCTGAAGCTGTGGGCGTCGAAGGGCCGTGGCCAGAAGACCGAGCCTTCCCAGCCGGCCCACGACCAAGAGGGAAACTGCTTCCGCCTTCGAGTAGGCTTGTATAGTTCGTGTCTCCAAGACAGCGCGGCCATGAAGTATCCTAAATGATCCACGTCCCCGACAGGGGGGGAAACGTCGTCCTTTGGATGAAAGAACGGAACACCCCATAGTTGGCGAATGGGAAACACAGGCGCCGACTCAAACCTCTTAATTATTCCACCGAACGCGTTCAGCCCGTCCTCGTCGAAGCTTAATACTCGTTTTGAATACTGCTCAGCACAGTCTGTGTATGCCAGAAACTTGTCGAGTCTCGTTGTGTTGCTCTCCGCCGCTACCTCGGGAGCTAGAAACTCAGACCCAAACAGCGAACGGCCGATATAGTCGTCTAGATGTTGTCTTCGTTTTCGGTATAGGTCGTCAAAGGAAATGTGCAGGCTTTCGTAGCAATTCATTGAGCCGCACTCGAAGTATAGCTGGCTTTCGGTAAATATTAGACGTCGGCTCGACAGAACTGCTTCCTGATATGTCCAGCCCCGTGTAGCCCAGCGAGAACTCAGAATGCCCCCTCGGGGAGATGGGAGAGCCGGCTTGAGTTTGAACCGCTCATGTGGGATAGTAGCTTGCCGAGAGGAACGCTCGGTCGAGACGCCAGGCAGGCCGCAAGTTTCGTCTTCGCCAGACGCCGCGACGATGGTGAGAGCAGCATTCTGGTACACAAAGTCCATGTGCATGATTTGCTCGTGTTTCTTGCCGTTATCGTGCTGATCGATGCAGTACTTGTCGACCCAGATGAAGCGGAAGCCTAGGGCCGTAGTGACCTGAATGGCGTCCTCGATCACCCGGGGAAATGTGTTGGGTTTTGATGTGCCCGCCTCCATGCGATCCATCAGGCTATTGCTGCTCTTCCCCCATACGTAACTGAGAGCCACATACTCTGGGGGTTCCTCCCGAGGCAGAGACTCGATCGAAACGACCTTGCGACTCTGGCAATCAATAAGCTGCATGCTGGGAAGCACGCCTTGTCCGCGACGACAACTGGGGTGGTGAGTTTTACAGCAGTTCAACCACTCGTGCACAACGTGGGGGTTGAATTGAGGAGTGACGATTCGTGGGGAGAACAGCCGGGTGTTTCGTTGCCTTTCCCGATGCCACATGACAAGACCCTGCGCATCGACGAGTCTGTCTAGCCGCGAGTTGTCCCTGCCGCCGGTGTGGGTGAAGTCGGACGGAACAACAGCAAGGAAGAAGTCTGTGAGATCGTCCGACTCGAAAACGTACTTCTTGTCTCCTTTCCAATACCCCTGCCTGTGCGACCGCAAAGCGATGTACGGCACCAGGGGGAATGCTCGCAGCTCGGCCGTGTGGACCGAGCCGGATGCTGCTGCGTCGTTCTCGACGTACAGCCTGGAGAGAAGCTGACACATGTCGCAGTCTTTGGGATCCTCAAAGGTCCTGAGCCTTGCGAGCACAACACCGTCCACGAGTGCCGATAGCGTGTACCCCGGAAGCCGTTCCGTGGCTCGCCAAAGGTCCAGGCTGCGACATGTGTCGCAGCGATTTGGTATCGTGCTGATGGAGTGATACGCAGGTACGCTCTGGCTCATGCGCTTGCTCGAGACGGGCAGCGAAGGAATAAGAGATCGCCTCAGCAGCTGCGTGCGGTTTGGTTGTTCAGCATGCCTACGGCAAGCGCGCCCAATAATGGGAATCTCACCGATAAAGTCGAGGGCGGGCTCTCTGCCACGCAAGGCTCTTCATCTAGGGCCATGGCGCTCGGCTCTTCTGGCCTCCGGTCGAAGCCCATCATGTCCTTTTTGTTGGTCGAGAAAAGCCTGCGGGTAAAGAATATCGTCGTTGCCATCTGCGAAGTGGAAGTCGCCGACGCCGCCGTCGTCGTCCTTGTCGTTATCGCATGTTGGTATGGGCAGAAGATGCGAGCAAGATCGGCGTTGCACGTCCCTAGGGGTATGGATACGGGGACGGGTGGATCGGGTTGGTGGTGAGAAAAAGGAAGGAAATCTGACTGGCGACTTTTCGCCCCTTGCCTGGGTACATAGAGGCGCACCTGGGCAGTTCTTACTGTCCCCCCTCATGCACAAGATTGGTTACCTCGACCGGGATGACGGACTAGCGTGGAAAACCACTCTCGGCAAGAGAGATGACCGCGGTGGAAACGACTGATGATAACTTCGGCCGAACGAAACGTTCACGGTTGGTCTCCATTTTTAAACAGTCCGCCAATTCCATCGGCCCCGCAGTCCTCCGTCCCTCTCCCAACGTCACCTGAATGAAGCACTCGATGTGACACCCTCTACCAGGCTGTTTTGTTAACTTTAGACTGGCCTCATTGTATCGATCACGAACAGGTATCATATTTCAAAAGAAATGATCGCGAATGCACTATCCAACCGCCACAACGCCAAGCGGAGCCTTGGCGGCATCCCATTCGCAGCTACGCCTTCTCCTTCACTTTTCCTCGCCTTCCTCAGCCTTGCCTTTACCGGTCATGCTGGCAACCAGGTCGGCAAACCGTCCCTTGGCCGCAGCCTGGTGGGTGTCAAATCTCGGGGTCCCGGCCGGCGTGCCAGCAGCGGAATTTCCCTCGACGACGTTGGCCACTGCCTTGTAGTGCTCTCGGTCCTTGACGAAGCGCGTCAGATACATGGTGGTCTGTTGGGTCGGCTTTGACATGATGCGATCCACCTCGGCCTCGTAAGCCTTGTCGTATATGTTGAAGTCGACATTGGTTGGAGACTCGGCCACGGCACCGGCCGAGGGTTCCTCGTTGTCGAATTCATCTCGGGATCCGGTCCCGATGCCCAAAATAAGCGGCTCCGCCACGGACTTGACGTCGTCGGCGTCGTTCTTCTTCAGAAACTCCCGCCGCTTCGCGATGAGGGCCTCGATCTCCTCCGCTCGCGCCCGGTCCCTGTCCCTGTCCGAGTCGGAGGACTCGGTACCATCATTGCCCCTGGGCGAGGGCTCGGGGTTTCGACGTTGTCTCCGTCGGGTAAGAATAGCCTTGAACTTGTGGATCGCTTTCATCTGCACCCGAGATTAGATCTGATCATCCCGCAGAACATTCCCACTCCACTCACCACGCAGAGGAGATGATTCATTTTCCGAGTGAAAGCTCGGTTCAGTTCCAGTTCGTTTGGGGGCTCGATGAGGACTGAGCAATTGTCCTCCTTGGACAGCAGCGGATCGGCTCCCCCTTTCGTGACCCAAGGATGCTCCTGCTAATCGTCAACGGGCCTGGTCTCCCAGCTTTGCTTTCAGACTTACCCTCAGCTCAGCCATACGGATGCGTTTCTTCGGATCCTTCTCCAAGATCTTATTCATAAGATCTACGAAGTCGGGGTTCTCGTCCTCGGGCAGAATGGGCGACTCCGTTTTGATGGCCTCATACATCTCCAACACGCCGTCGTGCTCGAACGGAATCTTTCCATAACGCAGACAGTACAGCGAGACGCCCATGGACCAGATATCAGCAGCCTTGCCGTCGACGTCGCCGTGCCTGACAACGCAGAGTTCGGGGGCGAGGAAGGCGGGCGAACCGGCCGACTTGGCGGTCATCATACTCTCGCCGGCCTTTTCGAACATTTCAGATACCCCGAAATCTACAACCTTCAAGACGTCGTCCTCGGTGAGAAGGAGGTTATCTGGCTTGATGTCACGATGGATTACGCCCTGCTCATGCACTGCTACACGTCAGAACGGGGCCGATGGTCTCGAAGAAAACGAAGGCCTACGGTATTCGATGCCTAATATCAGATCCCTGAACCAGTAACGGCAAGAGTCTTCGCCGTACGGCGTCGCCTTCTCGTTCAAACCGACCTTCATTACGACGCCTTTCTTGCACATCTCGAGGACCATGTAGAGCGAGTCCTCCTCCGGGTCGTCAAGCACCTCGATCAGCTGGACCAGGTTGGGATGGTTGAGCTTCTTCATGATGGCGATTTCTTCCCGGATGAAGAAGAGGGCGTCGGCCGCGGTGCCGCTCGACTTGGCCTCCTGGCCGAAATCTCCGAAATGCGGCGAGAGGGGCGCATTAAGACTTACACGGTGAGCGAAGCGCTGGGGCCGGCGAGCCCCCTGGCGCAGGATGTTGGACTGCGCGCGCTTCCGCAACCTAACCTTGGAGAACTCCTTGACGGCCTGCAGCGCGTGAGTACGGACAATCCAGCGAGCTGGTACGGAGGTCCTACATATTCAGTGCCGAACTGATCTGTCGCGAGGTGCACAGCTCCATAGGAACCACGGCCGATCTCTTCCTTGATGATGTACTGGTTGATTCGGTGGTGGCTGCGTCCGTCCTGACCTTCGCTACCGTACTCGGTCACGGCGTCTAGGGTTTCCTGCTGGTCGTGAGTCCCTGGACGTCGTCTACGGAAGCTACCCCGCCCCCACCACGCGCATCACCAGGAAGCACAGGGCAGGGCGGGGCGGGGCTCGACGCGCGCAATACGTACGCACCTTGACTTCGCGATGAGCGGAGGGCGTTCGACGGTGATGCCGCAAGGGACTTTGGAACTTTGTTGGCTGGGCAGCCGAATCGGATCTGCACCGCAGAGGCGACGGAGAAGATTAGAGTGGTCTGGTCTGGTTGCAGCGGTGCCTGTGGAGCGCGGGGGAGGCTGTGCAAAGTCGCAGCGCAGCGCAGCGCAGCGCAGCGCAGCTCACGTAGGGCAGCGGCAGCGGGTTTTGACTGGTGACGTGACGTACATGTGGGCAGCGAGCGGCGGACGAGCTTCGGGGGCATCGCCGTGGAGCCCTACGGCGATGCTAGGCGAGGGCATGCCGCCTGCGGGGCTCGCGATGGACGTCGTCGCCATGGCCGTTGTCGGCAGACCTTGATCGTCGCTGGATTCATACATCGTGCTCGCGCAACGCGTGTGTGCTCTGAACTGCGAAGGGCGGACTGCAAGTTGCGAGGGCAGCGACAACAGACGAGGGGGACGATTCTTGGGGATGACGAAGTTGGAGAGCAGAAGGTGGGGTGAAAGAGCTGTCTCTCTATTTCAGAGCTGTCAGACGAGACCGAGGTGGTGTGCGCGTGTTGCCTTTGTTGGCGCTTAACAAGCCGAGCCGACCTTCTCGGGGAACGGACGGAGCTGGCGCCGTTTTTTGAGACCAGTACGAAGCCCGTACCCAGGCGAAAAACCGAAAGCGATCAAGGGACAATTAAGGCCTGCCAAGCTTTAAGAGAGAAAAAATTGGAGGGAAGAGGAGGTCGGGAGGGGATGAGGCAGACTGAAAAGGCAGTGAGAAAATTGGGCGTCATTTTCAGCTGTTCCTTCCCTTCGGCCCCCACGTCCGCACGTCGGTCCAACCCCCTGCCTAGTTCACCAACAAGTCCCGAAGCTGCATCGCCAACTTGCATCACCACTAAAAATTATTGCCCATGCCGCCAGTGGCCCCGAGAAAACGACACAGTAAGAAGACGTTTTTTTAACTTCAGATTCTCGTTCAGGCTGCTTGTCGTAGCTGAGCTGACCCAACCTGCAACAAGGCCGGCCCAGTGACACCAAATGTGGTGAGCCTCTAGTTCTTAGACAAGAAGCCGGAATGGAGAGACAGTCACTCCGGATGCCCCCAGTATGGACTTGCGACAATTGGCCCCCTTTACCCCCAAAAGGCATGGCACTGAAAGATGCAACCTGCAGCATGGCGACACCTAAATGGAACTCTTGTTATATATTCAGCGTCCGTCCCTTCTCATTGCCAGTATTTCTCCTTGGAAGTGACGCTCGCAAGTCTCTGGGTTGATAAACCACTCACTTCTCGGCCGAGCCGCATCGAATCACGATCGTTTCAAACACTCGCTTCAATTTGCTTGCGGAGCCTTCACCATGACACCAAGCTGGTTTGCCGCAGTATGGCTGGCCGCTGCGCACTTGTTGGCGACCTGCGGCGCCCAGTCTGGCAACGGCGAACTGACAGACGTACCTGCGCCGAGTGACTTTATCAAGAAGACGTGGCCTCGAGGTACGTTCTTCGAACTCCTCACGTTTCAGCCACAGGAAAAGTATTCGAGATGCTAGCAGATTGAGGATGTCCAGCTTCCGTTTTTTGGGAACTACTTACACATGGATGACGGGCAAGTGAGCCAGTACTCCTACTCGCCCTCGGGTTTGAACAGACCCGAAGGAAGTTTGTTCATCCAAAAGGATTGCTTTTGAGCCTTGCTGACGTTGCGTCTCGCAGGTAGTCAACAGCACCCTTTCGCTCGATCTCTCCGTATCGTGGAGGCCAGAAGACGTCAGAATGAGGCGCATCGAAAAGAGTGCCCCGAAGATTATTCGACAGGCAATCTTTACAGACCACGCCTCCAGCACTTTCTATACATGGGGAGGGCTGATCCGCGATGTAAGGGATCCTCAGACAGAGCTGTGGAAATTCAAGGCCGACGGCGTTGGGGGAGGATCGTGGAGTACCGAGACCGAACCTAACCACGACATGGGCATGCTGCGCCGTCCCTACGGCGGGGCCTTCGCGAGCACTCCCGAATCAGGCTTCTACTTTGGAGGAATGTTGGAAGACACGGACAAGGCCTCAGGGTACGAAGTATTCGTGTCGGGTTTCTTCCAGTTTGATTACGCCTTGCAGCAACAGTCCTGGACGAACCACACGGAGACCCAATACTCCAGTTCGAAGACTCTGTATTCGGCCAGTGCCCATTACGTACCAATGTTTGGGACAAAAGGATTGGTCATGATTCTGGGCGGTAGTCAGTGGGACCCCGAGGCCCCAGGGAATCTGAGTGATATCAGCATGGAGGAAGTCTCCTTCATGGATCCTGCAACGAAGCGGTGGTACTCGCAGCAAACGAGCGGCAGGGCGCCGCCACGACGCCGGTGGGTTTGCACGGTCGGGGCGAATAGCGCCGGCAACACGTACGAAATGTAGGTGAACGACTGGACATCCGATATGCATTCTTGCTCACCAACCTCAGTTTTGTATTTGGCGACGAGAACAGCGGCAGGGGTTTCGGCGATGTCTATGTACTCAGTTTGCCAGGCTTCATGCCAGGCTTCATCTGGAAGCAGGCTGAATATACATGGAAGAGCCCGCGTGCTCAGATGGATTGCGTCGTTGCCGGGCAGCGCCAGATGATCACCACCGGAGGCCTGAACCCCGGGGCCAAAGAGCGCTACAGAGACCGCGACCCATTTCCCCAGGGTCTAGGTGTGTTCGACCTGACAGGTTTGGAATGGAAAACCCAGTATGACGCCGGAGCTGCCCCGCACGAAACGCCGGACATCGTCAAGTCTTGGTATGATGAAGGGTCAGTTCTTTCTTCTGCTGCACGAACTCTTTTTCCTTTTGGTACGAAGCACCGCTAATACCTAGGGGACGTAGGAACCTCGAGCAAATCAAGTAAAGTGCAGGCGTTGAGGATCTCTTCAACCTGTCGTCTTCCACCCCGGACGTACCCGGTGACAGAAGAAGCAAGCACTTGAGTCCCGGAGCGGTGGGAGGTATTGCCGGAGGAAGTGTCCTGGGTGCTGCTTTAGTCGGCGTGGTTGCCTTTCTGCTGGTGAGGCGACTGAGGAGGCCGAGCTTAAGGGAACCGGAACCCGCCGCCGGCAAAGACTCGAATCACCCGTCTCCGCCGGCTTCAACCACTCTCGGGGTCTCTGGGCATCATAAAAGACCTGAGAATTTCGAGCTGGATGCGCAGGATCCTCTTTATCAGCGAGCGGAACTGCACGGGAATCACTCAAGGACCGAGCTACCCGTGTAGACGGTCGCCGTGAAGGTGTATTGGCCAAGAAAAATACTTGTATGCAGGGCGGAAACAGATCGGCAGCACAACACTAGGCGCGCCGCGCGCATTGCCCTGGCCCTCCCTCCAGTGGCCTTGTAGGGCGTAGAAGCCCCTCTTTCCAAAGACGTGGAAGAGTATCTAGCGGGTCCGGGGTCGGCGACGGGCGGTTTGTCAAAAGCTCCACAGCCATCAGCCCCTGTAGGTGGTCCTTGTCACTGGCTTCAAGTCCCCTGGCTAGAGACGAAGGGGGATCTCCCATTTCCTCATACACATGATTATTAAGACTTGCCGAATGTTCATGAAATCTCAAGGTCAT
>WIGM01000760.1:0-11128 GCA_014235935.1 Colletotrichum musicola | reverse complement strand
GAGACGAAGGGGGATCTCCCATTTCCTCATACACATGATTATTAAGACTTGCCGAATGTTCATGAAATCTCAAGGTCAACCATACCCGATGGCAACTGTAAGAGGTTTACAAAGTGAAGATTTAAGTAAGGCCAGCACCCTAGACATGTTGGTGGATGGCATCGCGAGAGATGAAGCAACCGTACTACGTAGCCTGGGAGGACTCATGGGATAAGTGCCGTTCTGCCCAGAAATATTAGAGATCCAAGACAGGTGCAAATATAGCTCTACCAGAATTCTCTTCTCCAGAACCGCAGTGGCTGAGGCGGCTGAGAATACCAATTTGATCTTCTCTCGGGCCAAAGCCGCCATGTCAATTCGACAGCAACGTGCCAGGATTTGGGAAAGCTGTTCGTATCTTGCTAGTCAGAAGTTAAGTAGCTTTGGTGTCCTTTTCTATGAACGTTTTTGTACTATTTGTGAGGACAACTCATCTTCTCACAAAGGCACCCCCTTCTTATTGTACTTGGGTCTTTGAATACCATTAGTAAGGGTGAACTGTTAAGTTGTAATATGCAACATTGGACAATCCCAAAAACGTAAAAGCGGCTGTGAAAGCATGTGGCTCTAATGGTGGTCGTTCGTGGCTGACCCAGGGTTGCACTCCCTGGTGGGTCACTACCTAAGTTTCCCAGGTGTCTGCTCATTCGCCCTAGGCTTGCGACAGAGTACCTACAGCTGCATGTCCCTCTGTACCTAGGTACTACCTCACCTATGAACCTACACATCGCGTTGCACCAAGAGCCTCGACAGCTCACACCAACACATCAACGCCAAACCCTCACCCGACCCCGAGATCTCCTCTCCCACGTCGCGAACCCTCCCCAAACGGAATGGGATCCTGATCCCGCCCGCAACCGTCTCCCGAAACCTCAACCCGACACCTTTCCGTCCCCTCCGCCGCGCCCCGCGGCCCCCCGCCCGCCATGGTCGTCTACTCCTTCTACATCTTCGACCGGCACACGGAGTGCATCTACCTCAAGACCTGGCTCCCCGCCGCCGCCGACCGACCCTCCTCCCAGCCTCCTCCACCCTCCTCCGGCACCGGCGCGGCGCCGCCCTCCCAGCAGCTGCGCCGCGGCACGGCGAACACGGCATCCGACGACGCCAAGCTCGTCTTCGGCACCGTCTTCTCCCTGCGCAACATGGTCCGCAAGCTGGGCGGCGACGATGACGCCTTCATCAGCTTCCGCACCTCGGGGTACAAGCTGCACTACTACGAGACCCCGTCCAACCTGCGCTTCGTCATGCTCACCGACACGGCGACGCTGAGCATGCGGAACGTGCTGCACCAGATCTACATCAACCTCTGGGTGGAATACGGTGAGTCTTGACGTGCTTCCAGGGCACCTCGGGGGGAAAGAGAAGACGGGAAAATGCTGACTGATCCTCGAATGCAGTGGTCAAGAATCCCCTGGCCCCGGCGGAGCACAAGGGCGGAGAGGGCGTCAAGAACGAGCTCTTCGAGCTGGGCTTGGATCAATTCATCAGGGGATTGATGTGAGGAAGAGGCCGGCCACGGTTACCGAACGAAGGAAATGAATATCACCAATACGCAGCATGCCCGGGCTCTTGGAAGCCTCCGCATACACACCACACCACATACACACGTCCGGCCGAGACGTGCTGCAAGATGACCGGGAGAGCGCCGAAGACGAGAGGTCTGGCCTCTCTCTGGGCCGCGAGCCGTGCTCAGAAGAGTGCCCCGATCCATAGAGACGGGCACATTTAACGAGGGGGAAGAACACTGCGAGACAGGCGAAAGACGGAGCAGGGCACGGCGTTGCAAGAAAGGGAGGCTGCCGTCTTTGATTCAAGGCTAGCCAGCGCTATTGGTACAGATCGAGAGTCCCATCTATCTCTCGCCATAGATTATACAATGATACCTTTAATATCCGTGTCGTCGCCCGCCGTCCCGCCAGTTCCATGTTGCT
The DNA here is from genome assembly GCA_014235935.1 of Colletotrichum musicola. NCBI lineage: Eukaryota > Fungi > Ascomycota > Sordariomycetes > Glomerellales > Glomerellaceae > Colletotrichum > Colletotrichum musicola. The sequence goes on along the minus strand of WIGM01000760.1, from coordinate 9,155 downwards.
CGTTAATCAAAATGAAAAGAAAATCGTCTTGCCCTTGAACCCGAGCCGCTCATTTCGCATCCACTGCCCTTCCCCAAGCGCTCTCGAAACTGGTCTGCGGGTCTACTACCACCACCACGCTCTCCTCTCCCGTGCCCTGCGTCGTTGTCTGCGTTTGGCTGGGAATGTTGGTGGTGACCTGGCTGGGATGCGCTGACTGCATCACCTCGCTCGCTCGGACGTCTACGATACTCCCACTGAGACCGCCCTCCTCCTGCTGGATCTCGTTCTCCCAATTGCTCGAGTACACAACCGCCGCGAACCCCTCGAGTTCGCGAACCTGCTCCATCTCTTGCAGGTACTCGTTAGGCATGCCGTTCCCAATGACGTGCGCCTGCCTGGTGAGCACCGAGAGGATCTTGGGCAGCAGCACGACCTGCGAGGTGCGGGGCTCCGACTGCGCCAGGTCCGGCTTGTCAAAGGCTGCCGTCGCGAGCTTCTTGTCCACTAACGCGGAGAATCCGGCATCCAGGAGGAGGGTCGTGACGTGCAAGAAGGACGGGGATTCTATCAGGTCCGACGTCTCGTCCAGCAATCTCCTGACGGCGGGAGAGATCGAGGGGGATTGGGACGTTGCGCTCTCGGACAGCATCACGGTGCTCTCCTCCAGCATACCAGACTCGCGGAGCACGTGGTCCTCGCGGTCCCGCGGCGGCAGCAGGTAGGGCAGCCACCTGGCTTTCCGGCGCTCCTCGGGCGTTGCGCCCTCGACAATCTTACGGACCGCGAGCGTCAGCTCCGAGAACTGCTCAAAGCTGAGCAGGTCGCGCGGGCTTAGGGGGCCAAAGACCTGACGGACGGCAGCCTCAACACGCTGGCCCAACTCCTTCCATCCCTCGTTGAGAAGCCACCAGCTGAATGTCAAGTATCGGCGGTTGGTTTGGAAGTCGTTGCCGTAGGGCTCCACTCCGTCATCGTCGTTGTTCTCGAGGCTGATGGTCGCCTGCGCAGCACCGGTCGCAAGGGAGATAACGCTCGACAGGTAGCTGCGCCGACCAAGCAGGTTGAGTTGAATCCTTGTCAGCATCGTCAGCAGCGCGAGAGTGTACAGGAGGGTAAAGGCTCTGGTGATGGCTGTAGTCCCAGCGTCAGCATATCTCAATTGGCCCCCTTATCGTAGGTCACGGTCCACTCACAGCTGATAGTCAAGTCATCCCATAATTGCCGCTTTGTCTTCTTGGCTTTCTGCGCCGCCGCCGCTCCCGCCGCGCCGCCATCCTGCGCGCCTTCGCCGGTCGTCGCGGCAGCGCTAGGGACCGTCACCTGGCTCGCGTGGAGGCCGCTCTCGCTGTGGACGCCGCTGCTCACGACGCTCCGGCCGTCATCCTCCGTCATGGTGGTGTCGGCGATGCTCGGCGGGCTCGCGCTGTCGCCGCTCCTGATGCTCTTGTTCTGCCCCTTCATCTTCTGGATCTCGTACGTAATCTTCTCGGTGTTCATCTCCTCGAGGATGTTGGCCGTCGCGGTGGGGAGGAGGGCGAGGACGGTGAAGGTGCAGTCCTCTTGGTTCTGTTCGAATCGCCGGCGGAGACTGCGCACGTCGTGTGTAAGTCAATGATTATGACATTGCGTAGGGGGTCATGTGGAGGGGGACGGGACCGAAGCTCACTTTTCCTTCGCGATGCGGTCGCTGCTCATGCGCTCCCGAGCATCGTTGATCTTGCCGAGGACATACTGCGTCACGACATAGCCGGCGCCGACGACTCCCACGCCGATGGCGAGAGGCGTCCTATTTCGCCGGAACCATCCCCGAGTGGCTTCGAACATGGTGGTTGCGGTGTCTGGGTAGTCGGCGACCAGATATCCGAGGTCGCCTGGTCCGAGATACTGGTGCTGCTGCGACGGAGATAGAATGCCCGATTGAACCTGCAAAGTAGGGGCTCGGTAGAACAGAAAGAATCAGAAAACTCTACGAGTCTCTTGCCAGAATCATATGAAGAGAAAACGGGGCTATTGCCTCCCCCGAAATTGGCATATAGAAAGGGAAGCTCCAGGAAGGCTGGTCGGGAGCACGTAATTACCTGGGTGGGCAATTAAGCAAATGGGAGGGTCAAGGTAAGGTAGGTAAGGTACAGAGGGCAATAGCAAGCAGCTCCCACCCAACTTTCGGTGCTCTGCTTCCATGTCGTGGGGCCGTGATTACCTCGGCCCAGCCACACCCACGCGATGGGCACCCGTCCATCAGTGCCTTTCATGCCCGTGGCAGGCGCACGTCGTGGCTGAAGTATTAACGCACCTGCCTAGGTACCTTCGTAGGTACCTTCTTACCCACTGGAACCGCTGGAACCGGGGAAGTTGGCGCATACAAATGTCCGCCCGCCGCTATTTCCTGCGCTGCTACGTACCGCCCCGGGCGGGGGCTCCCAGCTCGGGGTAATCGCATCCCTGCCACCTTGGCCTTACCTAGCGCACTCGCCCCTCCCTCCCTTCTCCGCCCCTTATCGGGTCAGGCGGCGGCGTCGGCGCATCTCACTTACTTACTACCCCTCTGTCACTGGGCTATCACTTCCGTATCCCTAGGGGCGGCCGGCCCTGTAGTGTCCGAAATCTTGGAAGTAACCATCGTCACATCCTCACCTCACGAAATCCCGCCGTCCCAGACCTCGGAAAGCCCGCCCACGATGCAGCAACAAAGTCCACCGGAGTTTATCCTCGATGCCTTCGCGGATCCGGCCTCTGTCCGGGACGTGGTCAAAGGTACCGTCACCCCGTTCCATCCCGCCCCGCCAGACGTCATATCCCTCACGACGTCGCGATGCACACTCTTGAGGATCACCAAACAGTTCATGCACGACAACAAAAAGACTCGAGGCTAATTTTACAACCCCCTTATCGGCCAGGCATCCTCCACACCATCTTCTTCCACCGCTTCTTCCCCGCCGTCGTCCCCTACACCCGCGAGGTCCTCGACCTGACCCTCCCCTACGTCGACGACGTCGAGCTCGAGACCATGATAGAGCAGCGCGCCACCGCCCTCGTGCGCCAGCTCGACGCCGAGCGCTCCTCGACGAACCCCACTTCCGCCCCGGGTGGCGGCAGCGGCGGCGGCCGCGGCCAGCTCAACGTGCAGTTCTTCGAGAAGAAGCGCCGCAAGGCCTGGCTCATGCGCGGCGACGAGGAGGTCTGCTGGGAGTGCTGGACCGTGAAAGTCACGGTCGCGGAGCCCAGGACGGAGACCGGTAAGCCAGTCATTATCACCGCGTCTTTGCAAGGCGCAAGATGCTGACGGGACGCACAGAGAGGGCAAAGGTCCGCAAGGCAATGGAACAGACGCTCATGACCACCGTGATGAAGGTCATCACCTTCGTCAACGCCCACAAGGACCACATCCCCCCGATAACGACGCAAGGGTCGAATCCGTTCCCGTACCAGATCAACGTCAACCAGAAGGAAGGGGGCTGGGCCACGAGAATGGGCATATACTAACCTGCCTCTCCCTATTGACGTGGGCCACGGAGATGCATATATAACAACGTGCCCCGCTTCTGTACTTCTCTCTGATGAATTTACGCGGGCGGATGCGACGGAAACTATTGGTGAACGCTGGCGTTTTTACTTGGGACAACTTAAAGGCTTTCGAATGAGCATAGACACGTTTGGCAAGGGATTTTTTTAGAGCAAATCAACATGATACCCGTTCTTGATTTACATGTGGCCCATCAGTCCGCGTATTCCTGCTCCACCTGTGTTGTTAAAATTATCATTACAAGCGTTCCAACCGAGAGTCATCATCAATCACATCGCACCTCCGGATGAAAAACTGCCATCAGTCCGGAGTCGCCCAAATAAAGTGACCGAATCGCATCTGAACCGTGACAACGTGACATGTTTAGTCCGAGAGGCAGACCTCACGTGAAGCAAAAAGAGTATGTGAATGCGACCTCGCAAGGTACTAGGTACTAGCATTGAGCACTAGAGTAAGGAAGTGTGTCCTCCCTCGGCGTGTGAGGCTAAACTGCCTGCCACACATGAAAAAGCCCGTTTTCCTACAGCAAGACGAACAACAGCAAAAATAGAAAGCAACTAGAGAACCACAAAAGCCAATGCCACTTTGGCCAGAAACCACTTCCTGCCGAAAGACCCAAACCTGCTCGCGGCCCGGTCCGCTGCGCAAACAAGACCAGAGAGCCATGGTATTGGGGGTAAAACAATAAAAAGCAATAACCCCCCAAACGATCCTACCAGATGCGTGTGATGCCCTCCCATAAGCCAGACAGAGAGTTATGTGCGCTGCTTTCGTCATTATCATAAAGCAACAATCATGGACAAGAATATGAAAAGCCAAAGCCTCGGACACCGTAACAGACATTAGTCTTTAAGTCAATCCAGCCCAAAGTTTTTCCCGCTCTCCATTATCGTGGTCGAAACAGTCGGACGCCGGGGGCATCGGACGTTATGCCAATAAGTATGTTCATACATCGTAACGGTCGTCATGTCTCAGCGCTTAGTTGAGACGGAAGGGTCTCAAGGGAGAGATCAGAATTGCGTTGTGTAACTCCGTCCAAAAGCAGGCTTGCCGGGCTTGGAGCCAGAGGGCTTGGGCTGCGAGCCCGAGCCGATCTTCTCGAAGCCCTGCAGAATGTCGAGACCCGAGTACTCCGTGGTCTCTTCCGACATGAAGTCGGCGCTGTCGAATGTGAACGAGGGCCAGTCGCCCTCGGCCGCGACCTCGTAGAAGGAGGACGAAATCTTCGTCGGGGACGGAAACCTCCACTGCGAGGCGTCGCCGCCAGCCTTAATGGGGGACGAGAGGCCGTCGAAGACCTTGCTCGGAGTCTCCCACATGGGGGCATTTTGCGCGGGTGCCTTGAGGAAGGGCGTGGAAATCACCGACTTGTGGCCGTTGGCGCTGTCAGTCGCCTCGGCCAAAGCAGTGTTGGCAGAGTTTGCGCGCTCGACACGTGGCCTCTTCACCGACTTTTTGGACGGCGACTCCTGAGGCACGTCATCGAAAAAGTCGTTGTCCATGTCTTGGAAAATATCGAAGTCGCCGGCACCCAGGAGGTTATAGTTGTAGACCGTCTCGTCCAGGTTGAAGGCCGGACTCCACGGCGCGTTGCTCTCGCCGGCGCCAGCCATCTTCCGGAGTGGGGACTGGAGCATCTGGCGGACGTGGTCGCGGTGCAGCCGCAGGTTGGTGTTAGGCGAGGCCGAGGGCGGCGCCTTGGTGGGGGGCCTGAGCTTCATGGCCGGCGTGAGTGGTGGCAGCATCTGTCCCTGCTGGCGGAGCGGCGACGAGGAAGGTGGGGCGAACGCGTTATACGACCGACCCTTGCTAGGGCTGTCATAGGAGGACGCACGCAAGCGAGCAATCTCGTCCTCGGCGCGACCGGCGCGATTACGCTTGCGAGGGCGGTCAGCCTCGGAAGTCAGGATGCCGGTCTTGGGCTGTCGCAAAGCCGACGACTCGAGCGAAGAAATGTAGCCGCTGTCGTCCATGGAGGCAAACTTCCTCTTGTGCGATCGCGTAATCGAGGAAACTGGTCCGCGGCCGGGCGGAGGAGGCGTACGACTGCGGGGCTCCATGTGTCGCGGAATCGGCGGTGAAGAGTGCATTGCAGGAGGCAGCGGAGAGCAGTCCTGGTCGAGTCCCTTGTCTTGTCCATCTTCAGGCGCCGCCGAGTCGGAAACGGGAATGGTCGCATCGGATGAAAATTCGACAGCCACGGTGGCCTGAGAGGTAGGCAGAGGAGGCAGCGAGACATGCGTGATCGGGGCCGGAGGCGGCAGCGTCGGCTCCTGGATCGGGACGTTGACGGGTCTCGAGGGCTCCATTCGGGTCGACATGACGGGCACGTTCTCGGCGGTCATCGCGGTCTTCCTAGCGGGCTTGTCCTTCATGAACTGCTGCTCCATGCCCTCCTGAATGGTCCAGTAGTTGCCCTTGCCCGGGTCGTCCTTTGGGCGCTCCACCTTGATGAAAGCCTTGTGAAGGCTGAGGTTGTGCCGAATACTGTTCTGCCATCCCGATTCCTCCGCCTTATAGAAAGAGTAAGTGTCGGAGATCCACTTGTAGATCTGGGCGAGGGTCAGACGGCGTTGAGGCGAGCGAAGGATCGCCATTCCGATCAAAGTCGCGTAGCTGTGGCCCGGTTTCGTCCCGTCGTCGACGATGACGGGAAAAGAGTCATGGGGCGGCAGGCCAGACTCGTCGGGCTTGGCCTTCTTGATCGGTCTCGATTCTTTGATGGGGGCGGCTTCCATTAGTGTGCGTTTTCCAGGTCCCTTGTGCATGTAGAACTGGTCAAAGTTGAGCGTCGGCGGCGGCGGCGCCGGGTAGAGCTGAGGGTGGACGTTCTCCTTGCCAAAGCCGGCGGCGAGGTCCACGACGGGAGGTTTTTGCGCGACGGTCTTGAACTTGGACAAGAAGGGCTTCTTGTGCAGCGAGTCGGTGTTCGGGGCCTTGGCTGATGATGGTGGCGCCATCGGCACCGTGTTTAACCTGTTGCCTTGCGACTTCAACGGGGCGAGAGGCGACTTCGCGTTGCCTGCGGTGGCCTTCAAGGGCGAGTGTCTGTCGGATGCGAGGGCGGGAGGGTTGAGGATGACGTTGTTGTTGCTTGCGGCGCCGAGCGGCCTCCTCGGGGGCTTCGATACGGCGGGCATAGGTGCGTGGTTGACCATGGTCGTCGGGTTTTCGAAAAAGTCGTCTTGGTAGATTTGCAAGGGCTCATGGGAGCCGGCGTAGCGCGTGGGTTTGGCCATGTCGGCCGACTATCGTTTCCAATCGGGGGTTCAACTGGATTTGCGGCGCGGGTTGTGGGCTACGGCAGGTGGAAAGGGCATGTCAGCGAGCCGCCCAAAAGGCAACAAGGTTAGATAAGTAGTCGCGGTGTGCGGTGTCGAGTCTCCGCGCAGACAGGGCAGGCCTTTCCAAGGTTCCTGAAGCGGACGGGGTCGCGCATGATTGAAGGGAGAAGAACGGGCGAGGAGACTCATGGCTCACCTTGGTCGGGTCTAGACTCTGGAAATGACTTGTGGGTCGTGGGATGCAAGGGGGTCTTTTGGCGGTCAAATTGTAGCGACAGCTCACGATCGATGCGATCAATGATGTGAAATCCTATTTGCGTCGTCGAGCGTACGGGACGAGACCGACGATGTTGAGACGAAGAGTTGTCGTTGCGCGCGTTTGTACAGTATGATTGTGTGTGTGCGAGACGAGAGTATGTGTGCGAGTGCGTTTGTGTGCGCGCGACCGGCTTATTGCTGGCTGTTGCTGCTGCTGCTGCTACCTTATGGGTGCCGAAAAAGAGTTGTAAAAGAAAAGAGGGGATATCAGGCAAGGCACCACGCGAGGGGAAGGAGGGTAAGGCAAGATGTAATAGGCGGCGGCGGCACAGCAGGCAGGCAGGTAGTGAAGTGAGGAGAAAGAGGCAAGTCAAAGTAAGCAGGTGGTAAAGTGGTTTAGCCCAAAAAGTCCAATCGGAGTGTAGGATTTTGGGATGGGATGGGACGGGATGGGATGTGAGTTGTCGACGGGCGGCAGTAAGAGGAGACTGAGAGGATAAGGTGCAAGGTCAAGGTGGTCAAGGTAGGACGGAGCCAAGGCGAGCAGGAGTGGAGGCCCCGGGTGGTACTTGACTTGTCTTTGACGCCAGCTCAGCACGCCCAGAGGTGTCCCCCAGTGGGTCCCGCTGGGGCGCGGGAGGAATGGGCGATTGGACGAGAGGAGCGTGGGCTGTGACACGACCTACCAGGCTAGGGTACGCCGAGGGTGGCAGCAGCAGGGGTGTGTGGGTGTAGACTTGTAAAACAGAAGGTACTTTGTAGCAGTAGGAGCAGTAGAGGTGAGGTGGTGAGTGAGAGCCGGCGAGGACAGATGATGGATAGAGAGAGAGAGAACGCAGACCGGTTAGTAGGCTGTGTTTAGTGTAGGTACTCTAGATGCAGGGAGGGTACATAATGGTGGTGGTGTGTATGAGTAGGTACCGAGTGCGTGCTCTTGATATCGTCCGGGATGTATGTCAATGGTCACGGCAAGAGCGTGCGTGCATGGATATCCGGACAGACAAAATGCTGCTGCGCGCTGCGCGCTGCGGTATGGCTACGGCGATGGATCGCGTACTTGACGGGCGACCGTTTGCTGGAACACGCCGTTCGGCTTTTCTAAAAAATTTACACTCACGAGATGCCGATGCGCCTGCGCTGTTGGACGCGAACAGAGTTCCTCCAGGGTATCGGTGTCGGGTTGGAGGGGGTCGGTGCTCCCCAAGGCCGTTGGATTGTGCAGGTAGGTACGTCAGGTACGTCAGGTACCTTTTTTTACTGTCAGACACGCCGTCGAGGGTTTGCGTTTGTCTCTGCGTTTGCCGTCTTTTGCTTGGACCGTTCGTCGTTGACCTCGTGGTTCCGTCGTTGTCGTTGTCGTTGGAAAAAAAAGAGCCCACAAGATGTGCGATGCGATGTCCCTACGGCAGTCGCGACGGAGAGTGGCAGCTCCTTCCTCCTCAGCAAGGCTCCCTGGGTGGTCACTGCCAGGTCAGTCCCGGGCCAGGTTCAGGCTTGTCAGGCTTCGCAGCTGGGTGGGGTTCGGGGTGTGCGCGGGTTGCGTCCGGCAGACAGAGGTCCCCAAGGCCCCAAAGGTGACGACGTTTGTACGAAATGTGAATGGAGGACGGGAGGGCTATGCTATGCACACATGCAAGCAGGTTTTGCAGTTCATGCGAGACTCCGTCCGTGGGTGGACCCGTGAGGGCTTACAGCCAGCCTACAGCACACTGCGACCAGCGTGCGAGCGACCTAGCGAGTGTGGATGGTCTTCTCCGACTCCTCCTCTTCTTCGTCGCTCTTTTTCCGAGATGCGCCAGCCGGATGTCTGCCTTCCCACCCCAGCGTGTCTCCCGTGTCTCTGCTCCCACATGCAGCGATCCGGGATGGACGCTGGAGGCGAGCTGGAGTCTGCGGGTGCAGCTTGACACGCATCCAATGGTGGCCACCTAGTGAGCCAGGCTTCTGCCGGGGAAGACTAGGTACAGACTGCCGCGCCTGGGCAGACGGCGTAGTGTACGGATAGGCGGACGGCACATAACCCAGAGGACACGAGAGAGAGAGAGAGAGAGAGAGAGAGAGAGAGAGAGAGAGAGAGAGAGAGAGAGAGAGAGAGAGAGAGAGAGAGA
>WIGM01000759.1:0-21592 GCA_014235935.1 Colletotrichum musicola | reverse complement strand
ACAAAATTTCCATCTGCCTTAGCACGCTCAAAGACTGGAGGCTTGACATCCAGGTCGGACTCCTCGTCATCACCGCCGGTGTCGGCGGCATATGCGTTGGCAGCCACCCGAACGTCATCTGGATCTCTCCATCTGTTGGGATGGCTGAAGATAGTACTCTCCAGGGAGAAGAGAGCATTCTCACACCACTGACACGACCTCTTTCGAGGAATGGCCTGATCCGTGCCAGTGATGTGAGAATGTTCCGAGGTGAGTGAATCCGAGCTCTCTTGAAACCTTTGGGGAGGGCTCGTCGCACCCCATGTTGGAACCCTTGTTGACAAAGACACTGTCAGAAAATTGCAACAGACTCCAGACTGGCAAGTGTGTGCCTGTGTGGGTAAAGAAGAAAAAAGAAAAAGACTCACAATTATTTGAAAGGCATGCTCAAAACTCTTCAATGTTGATGATCTTATGTGCATAAAGAGGCAGGAGAGGGTGATGTCTTTGCGAGTTTCGAGCGGATCTTGAGAATTCTCGAGGCCATGGGCGTGAGTCTCTTCGACTCCAACCAAAAGGACAGAATGGGATTATGGGGATCAGATGGGCTTGAAAATGCTGGAGCGGCCTGTAGTAAAAGCAAAACTTCTCATAAAAGGCTGGGCGTGTCTGGTGGTGATTTGAACGAGATGTTTGAATTTTTTTCTTTTTTGGTGGGAAAGGTGTTTGTTGTGGTGTGTGTCCAGGAAGGTGTTTTGTTTACCTGCTGGTTTTGGAGGTAGGTGAATGGAGGTCCTGAGCCCTTGTTGGGCACGTGACGTCCACCGGTCAACGAGTTGGCAGCTTTTTTACCTTGAGTATTCCTGTTTATTAAGTTCCTAAGGCAAGGAAATCACCTAGGTAGTCATTGTTGTGTGGCAGATGTAAGAGCTTCCCTTGTGCTTGGAAGAGGCATCGAGCCCTCCCTTCAACACCCACCCCCAATGGCATCACATCACACTACAAATCAGGCTAGCTACCAGTGGCGAAGACAATAACGAAGCAATCTATGGGATAGTTACCTGTCAAATTAGCGCTCAAATAAGCTAAACATGAGTCTTGCTGCATTTTTGAAGTAATTGACGAGTCTACCTACATACATATAATGTCCATAGTGGTTGGCCCACCTAGGTAGACACTGTCACTGTCGGTCTCTGCTGCTTACGTACGCTTGGCCTAAGAACCGCCCTTGTAACCCGGTACCTACGCCACAGAACATTCCTACTGCACTACATACCTATCTAGCGCACGAATCAGAGCTTCCATCCACTGTCGAACGATCCGAAAATGGAAAAAAGTACCTAGCTACACGAACATGTTCAACTCAGAGTCGAGAGCCAGTTTTCCTCTCCAAAACCTCCCATCTGTTCGAATGGCGTTCCGGAGGAAACACCACCACCGTTTGGAGGGCCTGTCCCTTGTTCGACGTGCAGATGTCAGAAGATCCTCGCATGCAAAGAGGGAGATTTCGAGCCCAGGGTCGGGCCTTATCACACCACCTCTACCCCCGGCGACGAACCAACAGAACGAACACCGCCGCTTAACCGCCCAGTCGCTACCTGCGCCGCTCACCAACCTCTGGACCCCTGGATGAAAAGCTCTCGGGACCACAGGAACCGCAAATGGTCCCGCAACGCCCTGCCGGATTTGACGGTCTCGATCTGGCCAAGGAGAGGGGTAAACGCAGGTCGGCGGGCGGGCGAGTCTCCCCGGGCGGAGAGCGAGATGCGTTGCTGCAGGTGCCCAGCTGCAGATACTTATCATCTGGGATTATCTACCCGACAGAGCTCCGAGAAGATCTTTCGTGTCTCCGTCGTTCTCGCTGATTATTCTGAAGCAAAATGTCGACCAACGCCACAGCCACCGCTGCTGCTTCCGAGACGAGCCGTGCTGAGCCTTTGGCCGGTGCCCAGGCTCCTCAGACCGGTGAAGGCGGCAATGAAGACGCTCTTGTGGTTGATGTAGGAGCCAAGCAAACCAGCCGCTGTTCAATCGACTTGCTGATCTTTGCCCCCTTCCCTGTAGGACGCCGAAAGCAGCGCGCTCGAGAGCCTCGATGGCGTGAGGAATGGCCAAACCAACGTCAAAGAGGCGTCCATGCTGACGATGTCTCTTGCAGGAGAGTGTTTTGGGTTCTACGGCTAGCGTCACCAGCTCCGTTCTCGAGTATCGGGTCGAAAACGGGCGGAGGTACCACTCGTTCAAGGAAGGGAGTACGTTCTTCACGGAGCATCTCGACGACGAAGAGAAGGTGCAAAAGACAGCTTTCTGATCTCGCTGTACACAGAATACTTGGCCCCCAACGACGAGAGAGAGACCGAACGACTTGGTGAGTCTGCAAGTGGAGCCTCCCCCTTGCCGTGGCTGAGACGCAGTAGATCTGCAGCACAACCTGTTCATCCTGACCTTTGACGACAAGTTGGGAACCGCGCCCCCCAACGACCCGGGGCACAAAGTCGGGAGGGTCCTTGACGTGGGAACCGGCTCCGGTTCCTGGGCCATCGACTTTGGAGACGAACATCCCGAGGCTGAGGTAACCGAGGTCGATCTGCCCCTCCACGGACGAAATTGCTGATTGCTGTGCTTCAAGGTTATCGGGGTCGATCTTTCGGCCGTCCAGAACACGTTGTAAGCCCTCCAAGGATGTACCGCATCATTCTCACCATGTAATAACCTTGGGCCCCAGCGTCCCGCCGAACGTTCGATTCGAAATCGACGACATCGAGGCCGAATGGACCTTCTCGCGGCCGTTCGACTACATCCACAGCCGCACAATGACGGGCAGCATCGCCGACTGGAACAAGTACATCAAGCAATGCTACGAGTAAGTCGCGCGCCGTCCTCTGCCTGTATCTTACTGACGGCATCCAGCAACCTCAATCCGGGGGGCTACCTCGAGCTCAACGACATCGACGCCGTCCCCGTCTCGGACGACGGCACCCTCACGAAGGACACGGCAATCATGAAGAACGCCGGCCTCTGCCTCGAGGCGATGGTCAAGTTCGGCGCGCCGTTCCAGAAGTTTGAGAGGCTGGAGGGCGTCATGAGGGACGCCGGCTTCGTCGACGTCCACGTCAGGCAGTACAAGTGGCCGACCAACGGCTGGCCCCGGGACCGACGGCTCAAGGAGTTGGGCTACTGGAACTACCAGAACCTCGCGCCCAACTTCGAGGCCTTCATCATGGCCCCGCTGACCCGCGCCCTGGGCTGGTCCAAGGAGGAGGTCATGCTCCTCGCCATGGAGGTCCGGAAGGACCTGGGCAACAAGGACATCCACGCCTACTACAAGATGTGAGTGGAGAGATGATCGAGAAAAGTGTATTTTGCTGACCGATTCACGTAGCTGGTCCATCTACGGGAGGAAGCCTGCGGAGACCGGTGCCAACAAAGCGGCTGCTAAAGCTTGATTGCTATTTGAAGCTTCTTGAGACGCTTTACCGCCGTAGCTTTTTCGATGCGATGTTGGATGTCGTCGGGTGGGGTGTCAAAGGCTGCAGGCGGGGTGACGGCAGCTGGGGCGACGATTCGGTATGGGTGATGTTGCCGGCATAAAAGGCGGGGATGTGCCCATCTGCGTTGCTGATGGATCGTGTTGAGGTGGCGATGTCTGAGACTGATGTTCCACCTCGTCCATGCTGGTGTCCAACTCCCGCTCCATCTCCTCCATCTCCTTTAGAAGATAAATTGCTCTATCTAATCCATCTCACCTATCCCACGACGAACCTCTTGCAGGTCCTCGATCATCATGTCCCAGTCTGAGGCCTTGAGTGCGATTTCATCGTACTTCTTGGCAACGTCGGAATACTGCTTCCTGATGGCGTTCAAAAGCAGCTTGGTAAGTACGAGGCAGTGGCAGTCACTTCCCCCTCGGACGCTCGTCTTCACGAGCTGCGCATGGCGGATGAATTCCTTGACGGTGCCGTAATCTGTTATCTTCTTGGTGGCCAGCTCGCCGACCATCTTGGCGATGTAGTCGACCTGGCAGCGGAAGACGGTGGTTATCTTTTGGAAGAAATCTCCCGGGTGCATGCTTGCGATTTCCGAGTGGTCCCGGGCCAGAGAGGCGAGTATGCCGTCGTCAGTGGAAGTCAGCATGACGCAGGAAGCGTGGCTACAGTTTCGCAGCCAAGCCACGTAGGTCGGGTCCGTTGTCGGCAAAATGTCGACGCTCACTAAGCTATCAAACTCGCCTTCTGTCAAGGTTCTCCGGAGGTAGTTCTCACACTCGTCTATGTTGGATCCACGGAGGATAACGGGCTGCGGTTGTGCCATGGCAAGAGAGAAGGTTTGGTGTAGAAATGCATGTGGATGTGGATGAACCAGCAAGGGGCAACGGCGTCGAGTTGTCGTCGCGAGATGAGGTACTTGGACATGATGATACATGGGTACTTACGCAGGTGTAAGAGGCAGGTGATGATGCTAGTACCGGGAAGGCACTTGGCTTTCATGAATTCTCTTTTCTCTTACACGCTCCATCAATACTCCTTCCTTACGATGTCGCCTTTAATATCAACCACGGCAAGAGCTTTTAGATCTTTGCTAACATTAACAATGCTTTTAATACCACCTCAAAGTATCAACTTCTACCAAGTTTTCAAAGGTGTTTCTTTGATCTTCTGCATCAAAGAACAGTTATCAATGACACGGAACGTTTTCTGTCTGTCGGCTCTTTGGTCTGTCCTGGCTGCCCTTTAATTTGCTGGAAACAACACCAGCATCAGCACTTGCCTCTTGCAGCCCATCGTCAAAGTGATGGCAGGCCCAAGGTCAAGTGAGTAGGCAACGATCTGGCTCACCTACTGCCTTCCTTTACAGCTCCTCACTCTGTATACCCTTTGGAGTGTTCTGAGAACACTAGGTAGTGACGGTCATACCTAAGTAGATGTGCTTTCTAATGACGGTCATAACCACCAACGCCACCACTGTCTAAAAAGTCTGCCAGTGTTTCCCCCTCGAGGGCAATCTGTTGACTTCCAGGTTTGCTAGAAACTTGCTCCTCGCCTCGCCCACTGCCCTCCACTTCTGCCATTCTTCAACACAGATTTTTCCTCATCAGCTACGCATGAAAACATGGATGCCGAACCTCGCTTCGAACCCCTGCCCACCGTGGCTCAGGCCGGGGAAAACTACAACCGGATTGTTGTTGAGCTCAAAAAGGCCAACCAGTGGCTTCGCCAAGCTAACTCGCAGCTCGAAGACCTATTGGAGGGGCCGAACCCGAGGTTGGACTTGGCCGAAACGGGAGCCCGCGTTACCAAAGAGCAATACGAAGAAGCGCTACTCTCTCAGACGGATCAAGAAGACCCTTTTGAACCTCTTTCTCCCTACGGCGCCCTCCAACGGACATACACACCGGAGGAGATTCACCAGTTGCAACAACGAGCGGAGAAGGCCAGAAGATTTTTGGACGCAGTGCTCGCAGACATGGAAACGTACATGGATTATGAGAATAACTGCAGAGCGCGCTTGGCTGCACTCGAGCGGCAACTCGAGCAGGCTAAACTAGAGCTGGACGAGGCTCGACGGCGCCAGTTTCTACCATCCGGGGCTCCGCAGCACGAGGCTCAACAGCACGAAGCGCCAGCTACCGTCGCTTCAAATCCGGCACCAGCCTCACGCTGGCCAGAATACATCGGGAACCCGGCAGGTGTCCTCTCGTCTTCGGCCCCGAACCAGGAGCAAAAATCTTTGGCTTGCAAGAAAGAGGAGTCGCCTTGAAGTAAGAATGGGATCTCTGAAGAAGACGAAGGCTCCAGTTCACAGAAGAAGCCTTAGAAGAAGACGAATGGCCCGGCTCAGGAGCCTGTCATTAATAAGGCCTGGATAACTCAGGCGGCTACCCGTATCGGATTACAACATTGCTCAGGTAAGCTGCAAGAAAATCCAAACTGCTCAAGCGGCGACAAACAGCATTTGAACCACGTCATGACTGACGACCGAGTACAGTTCTTTTTTTCCAATCAAGTCTACGAAAATGGTTTGGCCCTTGGGGGTCCCATGACCTCCGTTCGCGGATGCCGGAGCCGAGCCCGCAGACAAAGCGTCCCCCTCATTGATCTTCCGCCAATGCGAAGACGAACGGCAGCAGCAGCTGCAATGCATATTACCATCCGATGCTTCCTACCCCACAATCCCCGGACCAGACGAACGATTTTCCACCGGCAGAAGCGTCCAATCGCATGGCAGGTTGTGGCACTGTTGATGGACATTGGACAGACGGCAGGCTTAAGATGTTTGGGTTGGGTCTTGCCTTCAGTTGTTGGATTATTGCGGCCAAGGTGGCAAGCGACAGGATCACCGTGTCTTTCGAGATTTCTATTTTCTTTTGTATGCGTACCGTAAGCTTACTATCCCCTACGGCATCTCTTTGCAACCCTGCGTCGTTCATCTTGACTCGTGGCACACGGCATTCTGTGCCGCGTTGATCCGACTTGAATGATGCCCGGAACCTCCCTCTCTGCCCGTCGTCATTGCAAGTGCTGTGGAATATCCAGCTCGGGTGCGTGTGGAACAATAATTGTTTCGATGATCTCGCCCACCATCGCCGGACTCATTCGCGCTTAACATCACCACGTTGTCAAGGCCTGGCTGGGCCCGCTGCTCAGACGGGGGTGCCAGGTCTCTGAGTCGTATACCTTTCTCGAGCACTTTATCCCGAGCACGGATGTCCCCGCCAAGGCAACGAGCTCGGCCAGCGGCAATTTGACCCTTAAATTGGAAAACCAAACAGGACAACAACGCTTGGGCTTTCTGCCGTCGAAGAAGCGATCGCCAAAACGGCGCCAGCCCATATGAGCACCGGATACCCCGGGTGACCGATCACTTTTGTCTTTCACTCCCCGGAAGAAGACTGGACTGGTATTTGGGTATAATGCAGCTAAATTACTTGCAGGACAACTCCGTCGTCACGAGAGCTTTCCGCGCGGTCCGCGCATCCCCGTTTGCAATGTCACTTTGGCATACGAGGGGGTGGTCCCGCATCCCGAGTCAGCGCCCCTGTGACCGACACCATACACGGAAAGAGACATAAGTAGGGAGTGAGGGAACCGCCGTTGGTCAATCTCCCGTTCAGAGCTCCAAGCACCTGGGCTTCCTTCCACTCTTTAACAACAAAGCCATGCACGTCAACGCCCTCGCAGCGCTGGCCATGAGCCTCGCGACCTCGGTCGCGGCCGACACGACGACCGTCATCGACGCCAAGTCCAACCGCGGCACGTGGGAGGGCTGGGGGACGTCCCTCGCCTGGTGGGCGCGCCGGTTCGGCGACCGCGACGACCTCGCCGACATCTTCTTCACCACCAAGGCCACCGCGTGGCAGGGCGCGAGCCTGCCCGGCCTGGGGTTCAACATCGTGCGCCACAATGCGGGCGCGTGCAGCTGGAACGCCGTCGACGGGGAGAGCATGGTCGTCTCGCCCAAGATGATGCTCTCGCGGCAGATCGAGGGCCACTGGGTGGACTGGAAGTCGTCCGACCCCGCGAGCTCGAGCTGGAAGTGGGACGTCGACGCCAACCAGAGGGGGATGATGCAGAAGGCCAAGAGCAGGGGCGCGAACCGGTTCGAGCTGTTCTCCAACTCGCCCATGTGGTGGATGTGCAAGAACCACAACCCCTCCGGCGCGGCCGACGGCGGCGAGAACATACAGAGCTGGAACCTGGGCGACCACGCCGTCTACATGGCCACCATCGCCAAGTACGCCAAGGACAACTGGGGCGTGACGTTCGAGACTGTCGAGCCGTTCAACGAGCCCACGGCGAACTGGTGGAAGGCGGACGGCACGCAGGAGGGGTGCCATATCGGCGTGCCCACGCAGGCGACCATCATCAAGGCCCTGCGCGCGGAGCTCGACAAGCGCGGGCTGAACTCGATGGCCATCGCCGCGTCGGACGAGTCGTACTACGACCAGGCCGTGGCCACCTGGAACGGCCTGGGAGATGCGCTGAACCTCGTCACGAGAATCAACGTCCACGGGTACCAGTACGAAAAGGGGGCCAGGGACAAGCTCGCCGCCCAAGCTCTCGGAAAGGGCCAGCGTCTCTGGAACAGCGAGTACGGCGAGAACGACGCCACGGGCGAGAGGCTGGTCAGCAACATGCTCCTCGACTTCCGCTGGCTCAAGCCGACGGGCTGGGTGTACTGGCAGGTTCTGGACGGCGGCGGTTGGGGCATCATCGACGCGGACAACGAGGCCGGCACGCTGGGCCCCGCGAACCAGAAGTACTTCGCCCTCGCGCAGTTCGCGCGGCACATCCGCGAGGGGATGAGAATACTGGACGGCGGGGCGGACAACGTCGTCGCGGCGTACGACGCCAAGAACTCCAAGCTCGTCATCGTCGCGATCAACTGGGGCGCCGCGCAGTACCTCAACTTCGACCTGAGCAAGTTCGCGCAGGCGTCGACGAACGGGGCCAAGGTCACGCGGTGGAGGACGCAGATCGGCAGCAGCGGGGATAGATATGTGCAGGCCTCGGACACGGTTATGAACGGGACCAAGTTCTGGAGCTGGTTTGAGCCGAAGATGGTGCAGACTTTTGAGGTTGAGAACGTCAAGTTGTAGTCAGTTTATGCTTCAAAGTGTTTATAATATTTGTCGTTGCTTGACTTGGTCAGCCCGCGATTCAAGTCATGCCGAGGTGTTTGATCCAGTTTATCTCAATCGTGAAGGGAAGAAACCTGTCTGCTTGCTTGCCTTTCGTGGGTTCGTTTGTCTTATACACACTGGAGAGCAAAAGAGAAAGCAACAACAGCCGAACTGAGCTGAGTGAGTGAGGGTCAAGAGGGCCAAAAAGTAAAAGACCTTCTTCCGAAACCGAGAATCGAACTCGGGGCTATGCCCAACCTCTCAAGTTCATGAGAGGGCATCATGTTGGCCACTACACCATATCGGATTGAATAATGAGAATCTTGGCAATGAAGATGGCTAAGTTGGTAGGTGGCCAGGTGGGCGACGGATGTGACCGACTGGGTGGATCTCGCGGCAAGACACTGGAAGGCACTGGAGACATTGCGGTTTGCACACTGGTCACCGGCGCAACTACTCTCTGGAGTCCTCCACGCAGCTAGAGACGGCAGGAAGAACGAGAAAGCACAGGGCAGATAGAAAATAGACACTCAAAATACTCTTCATCTCTTTGCAATCCAGCAAACAGATTTCGATGCCTCCTCCGGCAGGACCTCTAACGCCGTTGGCCTGGACCCACGTGCTCGAGGACGTGGAACGTGGCCAACGGTGCGTGCTGCAGTTGTGGATCTCTCCATAGGGAACTTGCTGACACTGTCCTCCATCGCCTCGGGGTTCTCTCCGATCAACCATCCGCATCTGTAGTGTAGTGGTTATCATCCCAGCCTTCCAAGACGTTCGTCTAAGCCAGCTGGGGACCCGGTTTCGATTACCGGCGGATGCATCACGCGGATGCATATCTTTTTTTGTCTCTGCAAGCTGTTCATCTCGCTGGGGCTTTGTCTATCAGATACTCAATTCTGCACAGAGCTTGTTCTCTTCATTTTTCGCAATCATCCTAACAACATCCGTTGGGTGCACATGCCCCGAGAGAGGCTCCAACAGCGAAACCTCGAGCGCTGTCTTCGGAAGCAAGTGCGGATGGGAATTCGGTGTCTCGGCCGATGAACAAGGACATCTGATCTTCGACGCTGTCAAAAGAAAGCGCGTTCCATACCCAGAAAATCATTGGGTGTTTAATAGAAGGTTCGTTCCATGGTAAGTCGAAAAGTCCAGCCTCCTCGCAGGCAGGCGTCCAATTACTGTCCCGAAGCTTACCTGGACAGGCAGGTGAGGCATGCTCGCGGCACAGTTGTGTACCTAGCGATGTATGTACCTAGGTCACTATCAACTGAAGCGCCATGTTGAGCAGCAGCAGCCAGCGCAGTTTGGTGTCAACTAAAGAAGAAGCTGCTACTGTCCCTATCATCTGTCCCCGTCGTTCCTGTCATCTGTACCTGTCATCTGTACCTGTCAGATGTACTGTTGTTTGTACCTGTTTTCCCTGTTGTTCCTGTCAATCTGTGACAGCCTGATCCATTTCTCTTCTCTTCTCTTCTTCTCTTCCCTTCTGGACGAGATCACCGTCGAGATCCGAAACATTGCAGAGAAAATTCATCAATAATATCATTGTCTTGCCTTCTCGAGACTGCTTTCTATCCCGAGTACGCCTGCGTGGTGCGCCGAGGCCAGATGGATTACGATAACCCGAAGTTTCCTCCGGGATTGATGAACTCGACAGAGCTTGCCATCATGGACGCCCTGAAGACAGTATCGGCCGCAAGAGGCATGCCATTTCAAATTATACTACTGGCCAGCGAGACCATTCTGCTCAAGCTTCGGCTCCTTAAGGCTTGTGGATACGAAAGTACACGCAAGCTTCCCGGCACCGAATTTGCTAGGATTTACCACGGCTACGAAGTTGAGGGTTTGGACGGCCGAATGGCGATGGCCTCCCTTCAACCTCACGTCGAGGCCTCTTACGAGTCCGCCTTCGACTACCATCGCGAGACTCTCTCGATAAGCAACACAAACGCCGGCATTTCCAACAGTGGGTTTTTCGGATCGCGTCTGTTCATCGGCAATGCAATCCCCAAAACCATTGACCCGAAGTTGCTTCAAAACCTCGGCCAAGGCGTTCAAGCGGGGCACGGTGGTCTGCCCGGTCAGGTTCCAGGGGACCCGGAGACTGATGCTGACGGTCTGAGCGGTGTCAACAAGAATGTCAACAATGTCCAGAACGACAGCGGAGGCACTTCTGCTGCCACGCCTGCCAACACGACGGCCGACCAGATCCCAGCGGTTGGCCCTTACAACTTCCCCGACGACTATCTTGAGGATATTGTTGGTGAGCCACAGCCGGAGACGGTTAACCCGGCCGACCTGATGCTCTGAAGCCCAGCCGTCGACAGTTCTACCCGGATATTTTCCCGACTACTGTTCCAACCATATTAGCCCCTGGCGGGCAACGTCGAGATGAGCGACGGTTTTCAGGTTGATAACAACTTCTCCACTGCCGATGCTCCAGATCCTTGTGCCAAAGGGACCTGAATTGCGGAGCGGCCGGCGGTGGCTGCCAGGACTTTGCAAGGAAAAAGGTTTATATTGTTAGTGCCAGTGGGCTGAAATGGCAATTCATCACTGTCATTCGTTATCGTCGTTGTTGTCCATCATTGGTGTCCGCATCATCGTCATCATCGTCGTTAATCATCGTTACTCCTGCCCGTTACTACTGCTCATAGACGGGAGGTGGGATACTCAGCCTAGGGTTGTGAAATGATAGTTCCATCTTCAGCGAGAAGGCCGTATGGCCCATCCTATTTCCGTGTTTCCTTCTTTCTCCGTTAGGTATGGCACACTTTCACTCGCCATGTGTCCACGTCCAGATGCAACTACGTACTGTATATATTGTGACTTCCTCGTTCGGTTCCAGCAGGTACCGTGTGCCCGACATCAAGGCCGAGTACAATCGAGAGTGGCTTCTCTCGCTGGGGAGAGGAGAATGGGGAGCGACTTCCAAAGTTGGTTGACAAATTGCCATCCTCGACGGAAATGACTTTGAAGGGGATCTGTTTCTCCGCAAGTGGGCGTGAACTGTACCTGACTTGTGGAGAATCTTGATGGGCACCTTATGAGTGCTTCCACACACCCGCTCCTCCCCTGAGCATTTCTACCTCCGATGAGGCCTTCCTGCTCAGTGAAAGTTCAGCATTGGTCCTCGCATTTGTTTCCATCACTCCCGCCTATCCCAAATGCTACTTAATCCCCTCCCATCCCTTCCTCTCCATCCATTTCCTACTTCGAACATCGTCTTCATTCACACAAACAAACAAGCAAACCACAGCTTCTCCCCCAGACTCAAATCGTATCTTTCGGCACATACAAAGTGAGAACCACAAGCCTCGCCACGCCATACGTCCTCGCTTTTGCTAACCGTTGCCGCCCCTTTCAGAATGTCTGCCGCTCCCGTCACCAATGCGGGCGAGGCAAAGGCCGCTCCCAAGCCGCGGACGCCCCTCCCGACCTCCAGGCTGGCCAAGTTCTCCGTCACCGCTGGCGGTTCAACAGCGGTCCGACGCTCGCGGGCGTCGAATACAACTTCTCCGGGGACCAGGACACCGCTGCCTGGCTCTCGACCCTCGAAGGCCGAGGCGGGTGGCCTCAGCGGCCACCCTCAACGCCCACGGGGGGCTTCTGGCAAGCTCCCCGCCGGATGCAAGAAGGGGTCTTCGGAAGAGGAGGAGGACGACGACGACGAGAACGAGGAGAAGGTCGCCGGTTCCTTGCCCAAGGCTGCCGGACGGAAATACAAGTGTCCGGATGGGGGCTGCGACAAGGAGTACGTGCACTCGTGCAGTCTCCTTCGGGTAAGTCTTGCTGTGTTTTTCTGTTCTCCTCATCATCATGTGTCAGTTGCTGACTTGATACATCACAGCACTTCAAGCAAGTCCATGCCCAGTGAGGGATGCGCACGCGGCCGATGACACTAGCATAGACGGCTTCTCTGCGATAGAGCATTGTTGCTTCAGTTGTTGTTGTTGTTGTTGTTTCGTTGTTCGGATGGCATTAGGGTCTCTCCCAGGTTTGGAGATTATGGAACATGAGGTGATCGCAATGGAAATTTCTGGGTGTCTTTGGCTCGTTGAAACTGCGTATGTTGACAACTTGTTCTTTTTGTTCCCCGCGTGTCTCCTTTCAGCCACAGGCGTTTAATTCAATACCAAAACGTTTCAGGGATGATGATATCCCATCACGGTGATGCTTTTGTTCGTGTCAATACTGTTTCCATGTCGGCCTTAGGGTCTGGATTTCTAAATATCGTAATGCTTGGAGGCCATCCGCGCCACAGTCTGGGCAAGTAACGAACTCGGCCGGCTTACACAAGAGACTAGGTACGCTTCGTCTCCAGTGACGCTCCATTCTCCGCCTCCGCACTCCTGCATCGTAGACTCTTGGGTTAAACAATCTCGTCTTTCAGACTGTTACATCGTATGTCACCCATCCTTTGCCACGTGACACGGTGACACCCCTTTGGCTCGACCCCTGAGCCTCCTCCAGCCTCCTACGTCAGCTCTTTTCTCCTTCGCGAGCATTTCTCAGCTTCCCCAACGGTCCACGTGCACAACGGCTGTGAATTTGATACGAAAATAGGCACCACATGGCTGGCTTCCCCAGGGTTTGCGGTCTGCCATTTGCCCCTTTTCTGTCTCCGGAACCCCACTTACACACATAGGGACTCATGCAAAAGAAAAAGTCTATTGGTTTCCTGATCGGATCCAATGATTTCTTTTTTACAAGCCACGGAGAACTTAATTTCTGTAGAGTTTTTTCATGTGGCTTGCAAATCTTCCATTTTGTAAACATGCGCTGGTTGCTGGGTAACTTGTGTCCCGACGAGGGTGTACTTCGGTCCCCCGGGTTCGTGTAAGTCATGGAAGCCGGAGCAGATGTGCTGAGGTTCGTGGATAGATACTGCCAAGGCTCTGAGAAGGTAGGGGAAGAGATGTATGTTCCCGATATGGTCAAATAGACATCGTCGATGTCTGCGAGCCGGAGAAGGCCACTTGATGGCCTGGGACACAGGTAAACGCATCTCCGGGGTCAAGTCTGCTACAGATTCTTCGTCGTCTGACGCCACGTGTGTGCGAGCCATGATCAATGCCAACGTACACGCCCCAATACAGTCACAAATCTCTATCTCCATTGCCTGGCTGAAAGTGTCGCTGGTCACACTGGGCATAGGAGAAAGGGGCTTAACAGTCAAGACGGATTCTGCCAATCGGTCAAGGGGACGGATGTTCTCAGGATGTCAATGTACATGGCCTTGCCCACCTTGTCGATGCTCGGTGAGCTGTGGAAGAGAACAAAACGGTACTAGGTGTGCACCTTTCCAGTGTTGCAGACACCGCAGGAACGCCTTCTCCAGCGCCTCCAAGAAAGATTTTCTCTGACGAGAAAATGGCCAGCACGGGGAAAGCTCATCAACCCTTTTGAGCACGTCGAAAAGGCTTAATTCTGTGTTCTTTCTGTCCCTCTTTCCGAGATCCCTTTTAAAACCCAACTACAGACGCAGCAAGAACGAACACTTTCTCTCCTTCCTGCACACCCAGACAAACTACTACTCTAGGTATAAGAATACCCAAGCTCTTCACTCCCACTCTCCCATCCCCTGCTTCCAACACACATACACGAACCCCCAACCCTCAACTCACTCCTTCCACGACCAACTCCCTCTTCCTACATAACCCACACAACAACCCCTCGCTCCTAGAGCACCCAACCCAACCACACACACACCCCTTTCATCACCCACCTTGTTGCGATGTCTTCTCCAGCCAACGCTTCCGCTCCCGTCTTCACGGCCCAGGCCCAAGACAACTCCTCTTCGGAGCAACCCAGCAAGAGGCAGAAGACGGATCGGGAGGAGACGGACGACTTTGCCGCCTTCCTCAGGGAGCTTGATGCTGCTGCGGCTCCTTGCTGGCTTTTCCCCCCGGAGGAGTTCGCTCCGGTCGACACTACTCGGGAGGGAGGCAACGCCAACTCCCAAGGAAGCAACATCGGCCCCAGCGGAGGCGCCCCTAACCTTCTCGAGGGCGACTCCAGCTTCTTGAACTTCCTTGGAGACGGCATTAACTTCGACTACGACGTCTTGGAGGGCGCCAGCGAGCCCTCGAAGGACTACTGGAACCGTGAGCAGCAGCCGGCCCCAGTCTCCGCCAACCCCCTGGAGGCCCTCGCCTATGGCTCGGGCTCGGGCATCGACAACGATCTCGGCACGCCGCCCTCCGTGGGTCCCGCCGTCCAGTCCTTGGCTCCTTTTTCGCCCAATACCCGCAAGCGCGCCTTTGAGAAGTATTGGGAGGGCCCCCTGGGCAACTTGGACGGGCTGGAGGGGCTCCCCTCTCAAGAGGGACAGTCCCTGCCCTTCCAGCAGCAGGGACCCGAGGCACTCGCCGGGCCCAGCAACCCTCCGGCGGACCCTTTCGCCGCCCACCCAAGGCTGTTTGGGTCCCCTACCTTCGAGGGCGGCGTGCCTCCTCAAGACCAGTGGGTGCAGGGGGGCAATACCACGGCGATGCCAATGAACGGCTACACCAAGGCCGGCCCCGTGGCTGCCGTGTCGGCGCGGACCTACGGGCCGATGGCCACTCCCGCCATCCCTTTCGCCGGCGCAGCGACCCCCAACGCCATGGGCGGCGTCTATCGTAGCCCCCAAGGGTATCAGTGGGGCAATACTGCGGCGATGCCAATGACGGGCGCCGGCAACACCAACCTGGGGGTCTATAAGGCCGGCGGCATGGAGTCGGGGGCCTATCAACGAGCCCATCCCGGCTCCTACCTTGCCAACGTCGCCCCGGCCGTCCCTTTCGGCGTCCCTTTCGGCGGTCCTGCCGCCCATTTCGCTGCCGCTGCCGCTGCCCCCGTCGCCCCTGCCCCCGTCCCCGCTGTAGCCGCTGCCCCGGCTGCTGTTCGTCCTGGTCCCGCGAAACGCGGTCGTTCTCCCAAGGCCAATGCCGCACCACGTCGCGCCGTTCGCCCCGCCACCTCCCCCGCAGTCTCTTCCGAGGCAGGCCGGCTCATCGTCTCCGGTCTCCATTACACCGTTTTGGGGGACCGGGTCACTTCCCTCAAGTCGTCCTCAAAGAAGTGGGAGGGCATCGGGCCCGAGACGAAGAGGAAGCTGACCAGCGCCGTCCGCGATATTAACGACGCCGAGAGGAAGTTGAAGAAATCTCATATTAAAGCAACCGCCGTGGGCTTCAATAACCCGGTCAGCATCTCCGGCCAGCTGCTCGACAACCTCGCCGATCTCGTCGCCGCCCTGGGCTCTAACGAGTGGACGGATCTCGGCGTCAACCAGCAGAAGCTGGCCAGCCAAGTTGACGGAATCCAGGAGGCGATCGCTGACCTGCGCGAGGGCCGAGAGGTCCCCGTCGTCGCTGGGCCATCATAGGCCGCCTCTGCGCCACCACAGTGAGGCGATGCGACAAGCTTCTAGAACCAGCCTGTTGTTGACGTCTGTGTCTCTACCACCACATCAACAACAGCTTGGACCAGAACCAGTCGCCTCGCCCCCACGGAAACGGTGCCGTCTTCGGTTATAGCTGAGTTTGGATATGCGCGTCACCTTCGATCTGCTCCGTTTTGCCTGTATACTATAGTTATTGCCTTCGTTTTTGTTTTCTGTTTCTGTCGCCATTGTATCTTTTGAAAACGAGCCACCCGGGTCCTGCAAACAGCAGTACTCTTCCTGCCACAGGGGTGGAGGTTTAACGAGGCTGATGGGGGTTTACCAGGGTCGGCCAAGATTGATCACGGGTTTGCGAAGGCGTTTGTGGAGTTTTTGGAATATATCCGCCTTGGCTTCAATTGGTTCAGATGCATTGCAACCGTGAATGAAATCGTGATGAGTGTTCGCCCTACCATGAAACATCCGCGCTCCAGGTGTTCCATCTTCTCAGCTTTTTTCAGTGTGAATTGTATCTACAACGGATGATGCTGCTCGACCGGGATACCAACATTCAATCGATGTACTCCTAGTTGACTTCTATGTGGTTGCGAGAGTAAGATTTCACGAGGTCGACCGCCGCGCTGGTAGGGTGAAGTTCAACATCGGTCCAGCCTGCGCCGTCTCATTGGCTCGTTCACCGGGCCGGTCTGTCCTCGGAGTTTTGCCGGTCTCAACTATCCAGCAGCAAATATGTTCATCTTTAAAGATCAGAAAGACCTTCCCTGGTGTTCCACGGTTGTTTGAAGCCTATTAGATAATGAGATCTTTTCTCGGACGAAACTCGGAGACCGTCAGAAAACCCGACGTCCTGGATGTACGTACGGGCTACGCCCTACACGATTCCATCCTACTGACCGCTCTCTCCCGCCCTTCGTAGTCCATGTGGGAAGGTCAATTCCACTGCTTGGTCATTTTTGCTTGCGTTTGTATTGCAGCAACTGTCTAAAGATTGTTTCAATCCACCGATTGATTACATACTACGTAAAATGCAAACCATCAAGATATCATAGCGGATGTAAATCACACGATATATAGTGGTAAGTTGCGAGAATCCTACTCCCGTTGATCGACACACTGTCATGGTCGAGAACCTCATCCACGACATGGGCTACCACCTTTTTTTAGCCGTTTTCGTTTCCTTGTACCTTCAGCAAGATGTCCGCAATCTCCGCAAGATTGTCTCGTTCCAGGCTCGTCGCAAGCTGGAGTGCCGTCAGGCTTTTGTCCAGCATGACCAGCTCCCCCTCGACCAAATCCGTCAGTGGAGGTCTCGACGACTTCAAGTAGCCATTACATGCGCCGCTGATACTGTCGCAACCGTCTGCGAGAAGCTTCGAGACGATCTTTGTCCATCCGTTCGCAACAGCTAGATGTATCGGTTGGAAGTAGACGCCTCCCGTCGTCCATCTGTTTACGTCTGCCACCTGCACATCTTTCCCCTGGAGCAGCGCATCGACGCAGCCGTCGTAGCCATATAGACAGGCGAGATGAAGCGGCGTCAGGCCGATTGCGTGCATGACGTTGTCTACATTTGCTCCGAGTTGGAGCAGAGTTTCCACCGCCTGGGGTTGCGCGGCCATGACGGCAGCGTGGAGGGGGCTCCGTCCCAAATCATCGCCAAGATCAATCAGCGCTCCTAAGCCGACCAGCTCCTGTATGATCTTCTTGTTGCCGCCGCAGGCTGCGTGGAAGAGGACCGAGCGGTTCCGGTCGTCACAGGCAGTGAAAGGGGATCCACCCGTCTCGAGCCTCTTGAGTGCCTGAAAGCTTTCAACGCTACCGGTTGCCACGGCGCGATGAATCGGGAGTTCTCCGATCCAGTTCTGGTAATAGAAAGTAAGCTCTCCGCAATGCTCAACCTGTCTTAGCCTCTGGAGGACTTTCTCAAGATCAGGGTGCCCCCATTCCCCAGGCGCATATGCTGCCAGGAAATGCCACACGGTTTCTCGCCTGTCGGTATCATGTGCGCGAGTGAACTCGGCACTCTGCAACTTGAGGGTTGACCACGCCTTTTCCATCAGGCAGTACACCAGTTGGGGTCTACGGCTCATGACCGCGAGCAGAACGGGAGTGAGTCCTCCCGGGGTTTTGCTGGTGATATCCGCGCCGAGGTCGATTAATATTTCTAGTCCGGGCAGAAAGTTATGCACGATCGCCCAGTGTATTGGTCTCAAGCCCAGGTATTCTTTCTCTATCACGCCCGTGTGTCGTGTTGCAAGAGCTCTGACAGTGCTTGCTTCTCTTTTACGCAGTGCTCGTTCGAGTTGCGAAGTCCGAGGGGTGTGTTGCAGAGTTGCTCTTGTCCGGAGAGAGGCGTGCGAAGTGGGGAAGTCATCAGAAGGTAGGCGTTGCATCCTTATGTAGTCGATTTTGGGATCACCACGGGCCTTGCCAAAGTCGTGGGCATCGACTCGACAACAGCTCCGAGTACCGAATGTTATGCTTTCAGATAGCCTAATACCGGCTAAAGTTCTCTCATGCGTTGGGTGGTAGACCGGGTCGGGTTGAAGGCTGCCGTGGGATGGTAGCTCTGCGGTTACGGAGACCTCCAACTGTAGGAACCTGCGTCCCCGCTTCATCTTCTCCGTCGTAATTATGTTAATATAGTTATGCACGTCTGATAGAACTTCTTCGGGTTTGATAACCGAAGATCTCGAATAGACAGCCTGGAGGCTCGGAGCCTCCGTGGACCATGGGCGCTTCTCATAGCACAGTGCCCATTGCCCGTGAACGCGGTAGAGTCCGACAGCGACATCGAAGAGGGGAACGGGGGGTGTTTTCTGTCGTCCGAACCGGAGTACAGCGATCACGCGCCCTGAACGCGGTTCCTTGGTTCTGATCATGGACAAGGAAGCGTCCCAACTCTCTGGCGGAAATGCCCCAATGACGGGGTACACCTGCGGAGACTGCCAAGCTGATCGTACTAGAATCTGCGGCAAAGAATAGAATGGAATTTGCTTGACGTAGATGTTTGTATAGGCTCCATCTGTGTCTTTGATATGCTTCTCCAGGACCAGCACCCCGGAGCCGTCGGACGAGACAACTCGTGCAAATTGATCACCCCACAGGCGTTTGAGAACGATACAGGGGGTCAAGTCAGCTGAAGGGCGTTGGCTATTCGATGCGATGCAATCTAGAACAGCGTGGTATTCGTCCCCTCCCTGAGGCTGAGCCGGCACAAGAAGCATGGTTGCTCGTAACCCCTGGCTCGTGACAGTCGATGGCGCGCTGTGTGAGAACTCGGACGGGGGAAGCGGTTGGACGTAGTCAAAGGAGGTCGGAAGTGAAAATAAGGAGGGAGACTCTGCGAGCAATCCGTGAAGAGCGTCGGGACGGTGTCGGTAGAAAGGTGGGATCCCCCAAAGAAAGATGGACTGGTCATCGGTCTCTCGCAGGATCTGCTCTTGAAGACGCACAAAAGCACGAACTCCCTCGCCGTACAGAAGCGGCATGTTGACGTTGAAGAGGCCCAAGAGGCAGTAGGCTGTGTCCTCTAGACGGGTGGTCTGCCTCATAGCTGCCCATCGCATCTTGTTGGCCACACTGACATCGGTCAATAGGGTAGTGCCGACGAGCACCTGCTCGCTGACGCCGGTGATGTTGGCGAGCAAGGCGCAGAAGCTAGTGGTTGACTGCTTCGAGTCGATATATCTCCACCCCTTGTCGAAGAACTTGACTTCGCGAGGCGCGATGAGCTCCTGCAGCGTCCAGCCACGTGTGAACCAACGACTGCGCCGAAAGGTGGAATCGGGGGAGTGCAGGTCGAATTTAATAACGTCGGATAGGTAGGCAAAACAGACGCTCGCATTTTGATACCACCGGAACATGGAGTTGATGGACTCGGACAGCTCGGCGCTGCTCGTCTTGTCAATGCAGCAGGTGTCGACCCAGACATACTGGAGGCCGGCGTGCTTCGCCAGCCTTGCTGCGCCAGATATTTTCTTGTACCCGTGCGTCTCTTTGATGTCGACATGACCTCCCTTAGCAAGCCGGATCTGGAAAGTTTCGTTTTCGGCAACACTTCCCAGAGCCTTAAAGTCTGCAAAGGACACCTCGTCCTTGCCCCACGTATGGGATAGGATGGCATAGTCCACGTCAGGGTCTCCTTGGAAGTCGAGGAGCTGAAGGGAGTCGCAGTCGATGAGCCACATGTGTCGTTATGCTTTTCGGTGATGCTCAGCGGTCAAAAGACGAAGGTAGAGGGGGACAGAACCGAGAGAGGGGATTGAAAGGTGGGAGATGTGCCTGCTCCGTGAGATCAGGCTGCAGTTGGTCGATCATGTCATGTGACTGCTTTCGTCTACCTGCAGGTGATCCCCTGTCCGCGCAGCTTCAGATCAGGCTGTAGACAACAGCAGCAGGGGTGAGACAAGATACATATATACCTCTCTCTCCATTCAAGCCGAGCTCGCTTTCCAGAAACGAAAACTACGGCTGTACTTACTTCCTATTGCTTATGCAAGTAAGCTCGAGAACGTACCTACCGAAGGACGACAAAAGACAAAGCATGGAAGGAGAAGAAATATTGGAAGGATCTACCTCCGTTGCCGTCACCGTCGATGCTGCTGTAAATCGCCTTCGCTGCCCTTGGATTATCACGCTGGAATACAACAACAACAATAACACCAAGGCATCACACCCTCTTCAACTCTCATTCACCACCACACCCGTTTGAAACAGCACTACCACCATCAACATCATGGCGGCGGACCCTCTCGGTTCCGATTTCAAAAACTACGGTACTTTGCTGATTCCACTCACCTCCATTACCGACATGCTAAACAGAATACCCAGACAACCATGAGACTGAACTCAACAGACTCAACCACGTCTACTCCCTGGGCCACCATGAGGACGCAGAGGTGGATGCGAGGTCCCTGCTCTTCGGGACGGTGCGACTCAGCCACTATCACCGCGGAAGATTGCATCTGCTGCTCGCCGACATTCTCGAAACCGTGGGGGATGCGGAGGAAGCCGTTCGCCTATTGATTGCTTTCCGCGACTAGTACGTGGAGCAAGTCGGTCACCCCCCTAGCGAAATGCAAAAAGTGCACCATCACACGATAGTGAGTCATCTCAACATGGCCGAGGCTAGGCTGGGAGAGCTGCGTGCCATCGGTCGATCGATACGCCCTCCGGCTAGGCCGTTCTTCGAGATTCCTGCTGGACCTTGGTCCTCGGCCTTTACTTGGATGTTTCGTCCTGAGTTTGCCGACGTGCCCTACTACTTGCCCGGAATCATTCGGCCCTCACGGCAGACTGCCCCTCAGTATGCCAACGGTGCCGCCAGATCGCGAAGACTTTCGCAGACCGACCTGTACGAGGACACGACGCTTGCCGCGGACGGAGGGAAAAAGCGCCGAACTGACGACTGAAATGCGGTGGAGGAAGGGGGGTCTTCAACGGGGGGCCGGGTTTGGGTATTCTGTAAAAGGCAAAAGGACTATCAAAGCATGCGCATCAGGCCACTCTTTTTTGTATTCTCAACTCTAGCGCTCTCCAATCTCGAGAGATGCGGAGAAAGCGCGTTTAGTTTATGAATAAGTTTCACTGCTGGGGCT
>WIGM01000758.1:0-21593 GCA_014235935.1 Colletotrichum musicola | reverse complement strand
GGCAGCATTTTGAAGAACTTCTAGGCGCCGGCCGACGATGTAGACGCGCGAGCCGTTGAGTGCAAAGCCCTGGGCTATGGACTTTCCGAGGCCCGAGCCACCTCCCGTCACGACGACGACCCTGTCCTTTACCGAGAAGAGCTCTCCGATGCCGAGCGATACCTGCTGGGAACAGGAGAGACTCTTCGGGAGGACGTTAGCATCGTTCATGGTGGTCTAGACGCTTGTTGATGCGAGGGGAACACGTGGGATGGATGCTGCTTGTGGGGGGTCACCCATGGGACTATGTTCTAAGCCAAGGCCGCCGTGCTCCAGCTCCAGGTTCACAGGTAGAATAGACCGACGGAAAGTCTTCCCTACTAGTATCACTGGCGAGGGAGGCAAAATGAATAAAACTCAATGAATCAGTGACACAACGCTGTGAAATATTACCCGAGACATAGTATTAATAAGGAAACGCCTTGGGATCCCCTGGATGTGCCAGATGAATTAGCACCGAATTCTATGTTGAAGACAATCCAATTTTAGACCAGCAAGCGATGGAATCGGCTACGCGGACAGAAGTTCCTCTTATAATTACCCGAGCACCTCTCCAGCATCACCTCAACACCGAAAAGCTGGAGCTGCAAACAGATATCAACCATGGCATTGTTTCAACGCTCACCCCAACTCAGAAAGTCATTGTAGAGTGTTTGGCGGAGAGATGTCCCTTCGTATCGATTTCCGAGAGCCTTCTTGACAGCGACTTGACACAAATTCTGCAAAACGGCGGTCTAGACAGCCCGGGCATGCTGATATTCAAGGCACGCTTGGAGGCACGGCTCTCTTTGAAAGCTTCCATACCGATCACATCCCTGCTCCGTGCGCAAACTATACGGGCGCTGGAAACCGAGATCATGAAAGTATCCGTAGCAAGCAGCCGCGAGCTCCTGCTTCCGTTCACCACCGAAGGAAGCCAGGCACCACTATTTCTCTTTCCGCCAGGGGGCGGGGAGCTACACTGCTGGATAGAGCTGGTTCGCCGCTTTCACGACCGACCATTGTACGGCCTCAGGTTGCGCGGCCTGCAGCCCGGCGAGACGGCGTTCGGAAGTATGGATGAGATGGTGAGAAGCTTCCTCGGGGAGATACAACAGGTGCAGCCGAGGGGTCCGTACGCACTCCTGGGCATGTGCTTCGGCGGAAACATCGCGTTCGAGGTGGCCAAGGCGTTGGAAGCCGCAGGGGAGGTCGTGGCCTTTGTCGGCGGCATCGACAACGCGCCGAACATCCTGCAGATGAGCTTCGCCACGCTGCGCTTCTTCATCGTCGATCTGCTTTTGACAAGGCGACTGATCACGCCTTCGGAAGCAAGTCTGCTGAAGAAGGAGACGTGCGACCAGGATCCTGCCTTGCTTCCCGGTCTGGTGATGCGTCGGTTCCGCACCCGTCTGCAGTCTGCCGGAGTCACCCGCGAGAGACTCGAATCCTGGCACCGGGTCTTCTGCGGCACCGTGCACATGGCAGACGGATATGTCCCGCTGGGCAAGATCGCCACCTACACGTCTTTCTGGGCCGATCCCCTGGAGGAGTGGTGCGTGTCCAAGGAAGAGTGGGAGACACGCGTTCAGGAATGGGGGGATTTCGCTGACTCGTCTTCATTCCATTTCGTCAGCGGCAATCACTACACGGCCCTGACAAAGGATCACGTCCAAGACTTCAAGGCGGTGCTGGATCGGCAATTACAGCTCTGTGGAGTGTAGAGATACTGTCCATATTCTTCCATCTTGTTATTGCTGCCCGGGACGAGAATACAGTGAGTTGTAGTGAGAGAACTTTGAAGTTACTTCTACGTGACTTGATTATGTGTGTAGAGTTTTATTTGAAGCAGCCGAGGTCTCAACCAAACGAGGGCTTTCCTTTATTCATGGTGTTTCTACCGTCTAAATCTTCAGAATCTTTCTCGTGCCACTGCCGCACAAATTCTCGCCAGTATCGTGCCCAGCTTATCGTCAAGCTCGTCATATGCTTCCTTCACCTGTCTTGGTAGAGTGTAATACCGATTGGCTGATGGCGATGCACGATCATAATTATCCATGTACCTCGTAATCCTCGCCCTCAGCTCACGAACACATCTGGCCATCCTCGAGATGGCGCTGATAATGAGCCTGCGCGCCATCACGTCGCAGTCTTCCTCCCCGAGAACAACCCGCCCCAGCACGAAGTGGGTCCCCTTCGTGTCTCCTCCGTTGCAGTCGGGCCATCGATTCGGCAGCTCGTCCGTTGATTGCTCAGAGGATTGTCTACGTCTGTGGCTGATCCGGGACCCGTAGGCGCTTTGTGCGGTTTCGAGGAGGCCCAAAACCGTCTCCAGTGTCGATTGCGTAGCAATCAAGATGTTCAAGTCGGTGGAGCAGCACTCACAGTCCCGCGTTGTGCGTATGAGACTGGAGAACCGCCAGTCCAACCTGACTATTTCTTCCAGGCCGAGTAACCTGTCATGGTGTTCTTGTTCATAGTATGGCAGGTTTAGGTTGCGAATAGTGTCATCGAACCGACACGGACAAGTGGGGGAACTCATTTTGCCCAGTCTCAATACAGTGGCCTCGCTGGGCTGGGTGAAGCTTCGGATCAAGTGTACTTGTGCTTTGCGTCAGCTTTTGTAAATTGCACATCAGGAGCTAGCCTGCGGGAAAAAAGACAAGTTCTGAATCAGATTCTCATTTCGCAAAGCCAAGAGCCCGGCGAGCGGCGGGCCGACGGGCTCCGATCTTCAATCTTGCTCAGTTGAGGGATGCCACAAGCCGGTCTTGCTTTATTGGCGGGAACTCTACCTAGTCATCTTCTGTCCTGGTTTGCCAGCCGGGACCACAGCCAGCTGTGTTCGGACCAGGTACTGGCAAACTCTCTGAGCAGATGCGGCAGATGCAGGAACATATAGATAAACTCCACCCTTTGAAGATGTCGTCGGAGTCTACAGACTGATTCGCCCTGCTGCCGCCGGTGAACCATGACGCCCGCAGGATTGTAAACACTTGTCCATGCACGAAGACGCGAGTAAACTACCGGTTAAAGTGTCTACTAGTTACCGGTGAGGGGCTCTTACTTTCTGGCTAGAGGCTAGAGTTTGTCTAGAGTCACCGAGTCCGGTAATTAGTTGGGGAATTAGGAAATAAAGCACGAGTAATACAGTAGTATCACGCCCTCCAAAACCTTCTCAATGGAGTAATGCCAAAGTTTCAGGCTTCGGACCGGAGTCATCCAGGTACAGGTTGTAAGAAGCCTGTAACGAACCAAGGGCAATCAAAGCCAACACCCATTAAGGTTGTGTGCAACATGGAGAGCGTAATTCTATGTCTTTATGTAGTTGTACATGCGGATATATTGCCCCTATCGATATTCTGACGGATAGCTCCTTCATATTTGCTACACCCAGGAGCACGGGCGCTCCGTCAGGCATGGAACTCCTGTGTGTTCTATCGGCATCATGACACGTTCCCCAGGCCACTGCCTGTGCATCTCGACTCAACCCCTCATGTTCGACACAAGTGGCCAAGCAAACGTGCTTATTATGGCAAATGAAAATGGAGAAGTGCCCTTGTAGGTCGACAATGGCATGCTGCCATACACGCCGCGAGCTCTCAGGTCTGATGCATTGGTCCAACAGCGCCCATGGAACGACAACACGATGCATCACCTTGCGGTGAAAAGGGTAGCGATCTGCGGCCCCAGGCCATCGAAGAAAGGTCGCCAAGGTTGAGAACATCGTGTGACTCCTGCACGCGTTCCAAGCTCAGATGCGATCAGAAGAAGCCTTTGTGCGGTCGTTGTAGGGACCGAGATGATATTTGCAACTACAGCCGCATGGGACGCGTCGGACGGCCACCACGCCTCTCATTGTCAGCCAAACCGGCTGCTCCGGCATCTCAGTCGGCGGCACACCGACAGGCCATACGAAACAAGAAAGCAAATCGAACACCGACAACCTATGAGTTCTATGGGGGTGCTGGTGCGGAGCAGGCGTCGGAATCAAGATATGATGAGTCCGAGACTGGAGAGCAAATCGTAGCCCGCTTTGGAGGAGGCAATCCCGACCATAGTTCCACCAGAGACGACGCGGTGGATTCCCGCGGTGCAGACTCTCCATC
The DNA here is from genome assembly GCA_014235935.1 of Colletotrichum musicola. Classification (NCBI taxonomy): domain Eukaryota; kingdom Fungi; phylum Ascomycota; class Sordariomycetes; order Glomerellales; family Glomerellaceae; genus Colletotrichum; species Colletotrichum musicola. The sequence continues at coordinate 17,466 of WIGM01000758.1, read as the reverse complement.
TCTGGCCTCGTACCACGACGGGGAACGTGAGCCGGCTTGGGTAGATCACGCTATGGATCCAGGACCTCAAAGCAATTCAGCTACATCACTCACTAGAAGCACAACTATGTGTCCTGGAGTTGGTGGTGAAGCTTTTGGCCAAGGAGCCGATCTAAACAGCAGCTCTTTTGATCACATCTCAGCACCGAAACCTACGCCGACCGGGACCGCTTCGTCGCAAGACGCCAGCTCGAACACCATGGACCTAGAGCTCGACACCTTCATGAATACCGACTTCGACTTTGAAATTGACCTCGACGTCGACGTCGACATGATGATGCGCTTCGATACTTCCGCAAAGCACCATTCGCCAATATTACCTCCCATTTCAGAAGTCGAGGTGCCGAAAAAGCCGCCATCATCAATCGTTGGGCAGCTCGAGGACGTGTGGAACCAGGTCATGTCCGGAACCTCGGAGTTGCAAAGCATCATTGGTGCCGTGATCTCAGGACGCGGCCATCCATCATCATCCGGCAACCCCTGTTCCTGTCCGAACCTGATAGGCAGACTTCAACTGTTCGCCTCGAATGCGAAACTGGCGAAACACGGGGGCATCGCACAAGACCGGGCTGCCGGTCGTCATCCGCACAGCCGGCTACCCCTGGACCTGCTGCTTTTCCTTGACGAGGTCGTTCATCAGACCATCTCGGCTGTGTTGTCGTGCGGAGCCTGTAGCAGGGAGTCCCGCGTGCGGCTCACGCTGTACCTCATCGTCGACTGGTTAGCAGATGTGTTGAGGGCGACATTGGAGACGGACCTTTTGAGACCCTCGTCATCGCATAAAGGGCTCGAGGCCGGCAAGACGACACCCCCGGGTGGTCCTTTTGCAAGCACGTCCAACCCAGACAAGGACGTGAACCCAGCACCGAAGACCGCCATGGGAAAACGGGAAGACCCCGAGGATGATGGCGTGGAGCGCAGCTGGAAACACGAGACAAACCGTCTCCAGCTTGGGTCTTTCCGCTTGGAGGGGGAGCTCTGGCAGATATGTATCCGGGAACTCCTCAAGACGCGGCTGAACCGTCTTTCCCGCACCGTGGAGCGGATACGCGGAAGCAGAGATAGAGATGAACATCATAACAGGGCGGGCTGCATCAGGACCGGTGTTACCTCCTCGTCATTGGATAGGGTCCTGGCAATCATGACGGCGGATGTCTATTCAAAGATTGAGTTCTTATTTGGGATGATTGAACTATGGGAGACCTAAAAGCAAGACCATTACTCGACTAGGATAGGGATAGGGTATAGTTAGAGCTCTGAAGCCATTTCGCCCGAACTGCTGCGTGCCCTGAAGAGATTTAATTTTTGGAGAACTCAAGGAAAGGATCTGCTACTTGTAACCCCTGAAGATATTCATGTCCACATCCGAGATCGTGTCTAGATCTGAAATTGTGTTCAGGTCTGAATTCATCCATGAAACGAGGGTTCAGGGCTGCAGACTGCGACTACCGATGACTCCGCTGCCAAGGGTTCGGGCCGATTTCATCTGTTCCTTGAATATCCCGAATCGACAAGACGGGGAAAAAACCTTACTGGTTGGCAGCAGGTTGTTTCTTGACTCACAGTTCAATATCCCGATCCCGCTGTACAATCTGTGACCCAGCCCCGAGCGAAGTCGTCAACAATCCCCATCATCGCCTTAGGTAACAAGAAAAGAAGAAAGCATCGTAGGTAGCCGTTGCCATCTCTGATACTATGCAACTCGGTCAATAATTACTTTGACTCTCAGTCGTTAATTCAACTTCTCCAAACCTGACTTAAAGTGCCCGACTCGTGTCTCTGGCGACTAAGCTTCTGTGTGAGTGGTAGTACATAGTATGCCAAAATGCTCAAACGCTCCCATGATCGAGCATCAAGCTTGGCCCACGAAGCGCGCTAGCAAGGTCGAGTTCAGGCCGCTTGCGTCACATATCAGGTTAAACGATGAAATCCTCACCCGACATCGTCCAAGTCTGCCATGTCACGCGGGAGGTAGCCATTGGTAACAAACAGATACCCCTGGACCAGGCTCTCCGTCGCGGTAATCGCTAATTCCGCGCGTCTCAGTGACCCTCAACTACCCCTCAAATCTCAATGCTCTCTCTGCGACACTCGTCGATCAACTATGCGCCGTCCTCCACCGCCTCGACGATGCGAGAGAAGGGGTAGCAGCAATTGTGCTGACCGGGGCCCGATCCTTCTCGTCCGGATTCGACATCGCCGAGCTTGAGGAGCTGCCTTCAACCAGTGCCGTCGAAAAGCTGAACAACTTTCTCGCCATGATTGAGGGGCTTTCGGTGCCGGTGATCGCCGCGGTGTCCGGGATCGCCTTTGGCGGCGGATGCGAGTTGGCCCTGGCGTGCGACGTGATCTACGCCACTGCCGATGCGCGTTTCGCGCTCCCCGAGGTCAATCTGGGTTTGATACCAGCAGGCGGGGGTTTGCGGCTGTTGTCCAAGCTGGTCGGGCCGGGGAGAGCGGCAGATCTGATATTGACGGGGCGGGAGTGGACCGGGGTAGAGGCCGAGAGATGGGGAATCGCCACGCGATGTTTTGAAGATCCTGATTCTTGTTTGGAGGTATGTTTTCATATATTCCGTTCAAATGGCTTTCTCATTGCGATGTGATGGCGTTATTACTGACGAACTGTTCTGCTTCGGACTGTGAACAGGGTGCAATTCAATGCGCAGAGAGAATCGCCGCCAATGACTTTCGCGCTGTCAGAGCAGCCAGGAGACTGATGAGAGCTTCCAGGCACGCCGCTACAAGCGATGTTATGCGCATGGAACTGAGAGAATTCGAGGACCTTCTTGGTAGCGAGGGGCACATTGAACGGCGAACTGCCTGGCTGAATCGAAGAAAAGCAAAGAAGTCCGGCGCAAATAGTCCTTGATCCCGTCACATGGCTTCCCATCTGTTGCCTGTTCCTGTTCAGTAGTTAACTGCCGGACGTTCATCTAGCATGAAAAGCTGGCAGACGGTGCACATATTCCTCACCAGTCCTTGGCTATCTACGTCAGATTAGCTCATGTTGAGCCGATTCAATCACTATATTCTGACTTATGGACTAACTACTGTTGTTGTGGTTATTATTACGCTTAGCTTGTGACTGCGAGCTTCCTTAGAGCCGCATAAGACATGTAACCGTCACCCATAGTATGACTTTGCGCAGACTGGTGCCTTCCCCTTTGTAAAATAAAGCAGACTCTCCTTGGCTACACAGACTTCCATTCATGATTACACTTCACTCCGTTCTATACCGTCAGAGTCCAGTGGCTTCCCAGCTGTAGGGGATAATCCAGAAATTGGACCATGTAATAGTGTACCCGGGGATTTCTATAAGCCTTTGCGAAGTGAAGTTTTAGTACGTCTTAATGAAATAGAAAACATCTCCTCACAACTCGTAGTAAGTTACTCTTTGATATTGATTAGTGATTAATACGGAAGATCTGTGGGGGGAAGGCCCATAGGGGATAAATATTCCCCGAGAAATGATTCACGATCCGCCCGAGCCCACGGTCAATATCAGAAACGTACTGTAGGTATGAGATGTGCCCTCTCGAGCGAAATCACCGATAACAAGATAATTTCCTTCTTTGTCTCATGTCACACAACGTGTCTTGCTGCGGCGGCTTGTTTTATCTGTAGTTCGTCGCAGAATTAGAGATCGGATATTTCCCACTTCGCAGATCCCGGCAACCGCATTACCGCCGAAATAAGCCGCAAGGTGTATTGAGGTGGTACAAACACGATAAGAGTCACCATCAGAGTTTCCGGTTGAATATGGGAGACACCCCTTAGGTGTAAGTTTGTCCGAACGAGCGTCTAGAATAAGTACATCGAAGGACTGTTATTCCACATTCGGCTACTCGTCCATTCTACCTTTTTGCATAACTTTCAGTTGCAGCCCTGGGTTTTACCGAATAACTTTCAGTTGACTATCTGTTGCCAAAGATCATGTCTTTGTCGGTATTGGATAGTGAGAGAGAGGCTTGGGTTATTACACCCAGCTTACACTCGCCCTCGGACAGCGCTCTTGGCACGGAAAGCAGTCATGCGAGCTCTCCAGCCTCTACTATCGGGTCGCCAGGGCCACTTGACAGAGACACTAATGAGCCCATCGCCGTTATAGGCATGGCTTGCCGGTTCTCAGGGGCGAATTCACCGTCAAAGCTCTGGGACATGATTAGCTCTGGCAGAACTGGTCACTCGGCAGTCCCGGAAAGAAGTTGGTCCTCTGAAGCATGGTATCATCCTTCAAGACATCGTGCTGGCGGGGTAAGTATAGTTGAGTCTTTGAAGAAACCCACTTGAACTACTCCACTTCACTTCATGCTTTCCATATTTACCTGCTCCCAAAATGAGATTGCGTGACTGTAGGCGGTCTCAAACACACTCGCGCAAGTCTGACAGCAGGACTAGATTTGCGCCACATCGGGTCATTTCGTGGACAATGTCTCTGGTTTCGACGCCCCGTTCTTCTCCGTCGCGGCTAACGAGGCCGCGGCCATGGACCCGATGCAACGGCTGGGGCTGGAGATTGCATACGAAGCGTTCGAGAACGGCAAGTTCATGTTCGAATCTCGCAGTCTTGGAGGAGAGATGGCTAATCCTTGGTTTTCTTGGCGTAGCTGGCATTCCCATGCAGAAACTTGCCAAAAGCACCACGGCCGTGTACAGCGGGGTTATGACCAACGACTACCAGATGGTTGCCGAGGCCGACCCGTACCGGCTTGGAGTAAACTCTGCCGCCGGGACCGGCAGGGCCATGCTTTCGAACCGGATATCGTGGTTCTTCGATTTTCACGGTCCCAGTCTTACTGTCGACACGGCCTGTTCCTCGAGTCTGTATGCCGTTCACCTGGCATGTCAGTCGATACGGGTGGGCGAATCTGATCAGGTAGGAACGAAGCCCCTGTTTCGCTGATACAAATGCACATAGAGGACCACGTAGACCAATTGACATTTTCCATTAGGCACTGGTGACAGGACAGAATCTCATATTGAACCCAACCCTCTACTCCCAGCTCTCAGGCATGCATATGACGAGCCCCGACGGCATCAGCCACTCGTTCGACGCGTCAGCAAACGGATATGGGCGCGGAGAAGGCGTTGCGGGCTTGGTGCTGAAACGTCTTTCTTCCGCGCTCGCTGACGGCGACATCATCCGGGCCGTGATTCGCGCGACAGGCGTCAACTCGGACGGTAAGACGCCCGGAATCACTGTGCCGAGCGAAGATGCCCAGGCTGAGTTGATCCGGAGGGTGTACGAGAGAGCGAACTTGGACATGGCGCGGACCGCCTATTTTGAAGGTGAAGACACGCCAGACACCCCCCAGGACAATCAAACCGGCTTGCTGACACGTAGAAACAGCCCATGGCACCGGCACACCCAAAGGAGTAAGTTGGATTGTTATTATTGGCTTGGCCGATACACACTCAGACTCAGAGCTACGCTTCCGAGGTCAAGGCTAACCACGACGCAGGACCCGATCGAAGTACGCGCCATACGCGCGACGATTGCTGCTGCTCGAAAGCGCCACTGCACAGGGCCGTTGTACGTAGGCAGCGTGAAGCCAAACATCGGCCACACCGAGGGCTGCGCCGGGATGGCAGGCCTCATCAAGGCGGTCCTGTGTCTCGAATCCGGCGTGATACCGCCCGTCGCCGGCCTACGCGAGATCAACCCGGAGCTGCTCGAGACTGGCTCTAACCTGATCTTCCCGACCGCGGCCACCGCATGGCCAGGCACTGAGTTAAGGCGGGCGAGTGTCAACTCGTTTGGGTTCGGGGGCGCAAACGCCCACGTCGTTCTCGATGACGCGAGGCATCATCTCGAGGAAAGCCAGAGCGACGGCCGACACATTACTCAGGCTGCCATCGAGAGTACCGTCACTTCTGCACAACGGGCCACCAAAGCGGTGCTCGAAGACGACGGAAAGACGGAAAACTCCCTGAGGGTGTTCGTACTGTCGGCTTTCGATCGTAAGGGCATTGGACGGAATGCCAAGACACTGAAAGCCCTCCTGACCGAGCACAAGACAGCCAGCCTGGCATCGTTGGCGCATATCCTGGCGGCAAAGAGAACAGCTCATACGTTCCGCAGCTTCATTGTTGCGGGCACTCGAGAGGAGCTGGTATCGAGGCTCCTGACCGGCACAGACAACCCCGCACCGCCGGTCGAGCTTCGGTCGTCTCAGAGCAGGCGCCTCGTGTTCTTGTTCACCGGACAAGGCGCCCAGAGGCCAGGTATGGCGAAGGAGCTTCTCGCCAGCTGCCCCGTCTTCCGAGAGAGTATCGCAAGCAGCCAGAAGTATCTGCGGCGCTTGGGGTGCGACTGGGAGCTTGCCGACGTGCTCGTCCACGCGAGCGCCGAGATGCTCAACGACGCAAGGTACTCCCAGCCGGTGTGCACGGCGGTGCAGATCGCCTTGGTCCAGCTTCTCCGCTACTGGGGCGTCGTCCCGTCGGCGGTCATCGGCCACTCTTCAGGGGAGCTTACTGCGGCGTTCGCGGCCGGGGCCGTCTCTCACCAAGACGCTATGCGCGTGGCGTACTACCGCGGCTTTCTGGCTACGAAGGTCTGCTCTCTGGTGGGACGGCCTGGCGCGATGCTCGCCGTCGGTCTGTCTGAGAAGGACACCGATCTGTTCCTCGCGGAGCACAGTCTGGATCACGACATCACGATAGCATGCGTCAACAGTCCCAGCAGTGTTACGCTATCAGGCCCATCCGCGGCCATCTCGCAAGCCGAGGAGGCCCTCTGCAAAGCCGGGCATTTTGCTCGGGCGTTGCGCACGGGAGGGGTTGCATACCACTCGCCTGATATGAAGGTCGTCGGTGATGACTTCACTCGGTGCCTCGGCCCCCTGCGGTCCTCCCGGCACCGGGATCTACGAGTGTCCATGTACTCATCCGTGACGGAGTCCCCGGTCACGGATGCCGGAACCTTGACCGCGGCTTATTGGCACGAGAACATGACCTCGCCGGTCCGGTTTGCCGGTGCCATGCAAAATCTCCTTCTCTCCCTGCGGGACACGAACACCAGCGTGTGCTCCCCGGGCCTGCAGCACTGCACTGTTCTGGAGATCGGGCCTGCAAAAGCCCTCGCCGGACCGGTTGGTCAGATTATGAGCAACATGGACGGGTCTCAGAGGTCCGAAAGCGTCCGGTATCTCTCGATGCTGTCGGCCAAGGAAGACTCGCGGCTGTCTACGCTGACCGCTGCCGGGATTCTCTGGTCGATTGGCGTGCCCATCGACCTGGACAAAGCAAATGGCCTGACGTCTTCCGGCCGCGAGCTTCGGCTATCGGAGCTGCCTCTCCTACCGTCATACGCATGGAATCACGACACGTCTTACTGGCACAACGCCATTCCTGCCCTGGTCGGGCTCCAGGGGGATACAACACCGCGTGTCGATCTTCTCGGCGTGCCCGTGTTGCCGAGAAATCCATTTGAGCCGGCATGGCAGAACGTGGTGCGAACCAACGAGCTTCCCTGGCTCGCCGACCACGTCGTGGACGGGGCGGCGCTATTTCCTGCGGCGGGATACCTGGCCATGGCCATCGAGGCCGTCCGCTGTCTCGGCCGAGAGCGGAACCAGGCTTTCCACGGCATCGAGCTCCTGGACGTCGAATTCGAGAATAGCCTTGTTCTCAGCAAAGACACAGACGACGTGAACCAAAAGGGGCAAAGCGTTGCCCTAAATCTGAAGCCTGATGCCCATGATGACTGGGTATTCGAATTCGCCATCTACGCTGTTTCGGCCGTCGCCGAACAATGGCGTAGGCTTGCCGTGGGCACTGTCGTCGGCGTCGTTGCCGAGAGCACTGGCGAGGATGGCCATGCGTGTTTTGAGCAGCAAGAACGGGAGAGGCATTGGCACGAAGAGAAGCGTCCGCACCTCGAGAACATCAAAGGGGCGTCAAGGAAGCTCATCGATGTGGAGGGGTTCTATGCCCACCTTTCCAGCATTGGCCTCGAGTACGGCCCGACGTTTCGAGGCTTAAACGCTATCCGCTGCGCAACTGACGCCGACACGAAGCCGGAAGGACATTGCAAGGCCTTTGGAGAGTGCATCGTGCCCGATTCGCGGTCCGTCATGCCCGAGTCTTACGAGCACGACTATCTCATCCACCCGGCAACACTGGACAGCCTCTTTCAGCTCGTGTTCGCAGCTCTGCAGTCAGGCGCGCACGGAGAGATGACGCTGGCTGCGGTCCCCGTGTCAGTCCGCCGAGTCTTTGTGGCAAGCACGGTGCCGAGTAGCTCGGGTGAGCGACTCGCCGGGGCAGCGGTGTCTAAGCCGTTCGTCGATGAGAAATCGAGCTCGGGACAAGGGCCTGCTATGATATCGGGAGACCTCACGTTCTGCGACGCGGGGTTCGACCGACTTGCTGTTCTCGTCGAAGACGTTGTGCTACGCCAGATACTTTCCCCCGCGTTATCGAACCCTGCCGATGCTGGAAATCAAGTTGACGACACGGAGAATCCTTCCTCGCATCGGACTGCTCAGATCTTGTGGAAGGAAGACATCGACCAGCCGTTCGGCAGATGGCGGGACCGGATCCTCCAAGAGCCTTCCCTGACAGCGAGGGCGGCTTTCATTCTCGATCGCTTTTGCCACAAACGGGCGCATTCGAAGGTCTTGTGTCTAGGACTCGATGATTCCTGGGACGTTTTCTACGCCGAAGACGAAGGCTGTATGGCTAGGCCTGGGGATTGCACCTTCTTCACCACGTTTTGGAACTGGGAGGACAAGCTGAGAGACCAGAGCCAGCAACCTCCGAGTTTCAGTAACTCCGACATGGTGTTTCTCAATTCCAGCGCACTCACCAGCGAGGAACGTCCTGACCGGACATGTCCACCTCAGTATGACTGGATACCATCAGCACTTGCGAAAGTGTGTGTTCCCGATGCGTGGTTGGTCATCATTGGCGACAACAGTAGCAACGCGTCGGTGGCCGAGCAGCTTTTGGGCAGTCCTATGACGCGTTCGGGTTTCAGCATCATTCTGCTATCCGAGTCATCTATAGACCTGTTGTCGGGTTATGGAAATCTCGATCCCATCGTGCCACCTCCAAGAGATACACCAGGTGTAGCGGGAGAGCCTGGAGACGCAAAACTGCTACCGGAGTTGTGCGAACATGAAGACGGCGTACTCATCATTGGACCAGAGGGTGACGGTAATACAGCGCACACTTTGGCAGGATTTCGCCAAGACGTTCGTGATATACTCCTGAAGAGCTTCTCATCCCTCGGCATCAAGTCTTGCTACATGAAGCTCGATGAAGCGGTTGCGACTCACGGAAATTTACAAAACAGACCAATTGTCTCCCTGGTTGAGTTCGGTGCGCCGTTTGTCTACGACTGGTCCAGCACGCAACTGAATCAGTTCCGAAAACTGGTATCCTCGTCGTCATGCATCCTTTGGCTGACAACCGCCGGGTTTATGGCACCGTCTTCCGAGACCATGCTTCAGTACGCGCCGACGGTAGGGCTCCTCCGGAACATCCGAGCTGAGTTTCCAGACCTTGCGATACCTCTCTTGGATTTCTCGACTCATGAGCGACCCGAGCACGCAGCAAACATGGTTTTGGAAGTCCTCCAGAGCAACTTGGCCCATGTTGCGCGAGAGAGCGGGAGCCAGGTTGGTTCTGCGCGCAGGCAGACGATGCCGGAAAGCGAGGTTTCCGAGCTGGACGGGCGTCTGTTTATCCCGAGGGTGTTGGCTCATGCCGAGTCCGACCGGCACATGGCAAGTGAGACATCTGGCCGTCAACTGGTCCATCTCACTCCCTTTTTTCAGGGTAAGATGCAGGATATCGCTGTGACTGCCGGAGAAAGTCCCGAACTCTGGGTCAAGTCGCATGACAAGGCCTACTGGGTTTCCCGAGACTCTGAGGAGAGCAACCCGCTGGATGCCGGGAAGTCTTCCATCAGACTGCGATACGCGGTGACTCACGCGGATGATGTGGTAAAAGCTGCTGATAAAAGTCCGTACAAAGCGCTGGTGGCCCAACAGACCGTCGGTGTCGTGGCGACGTTATCAGGAGGCCGAAACACAGACATATTCGGCACCATCGTAGGCCCAGGGGACGTCGTTTTGGACATCACACGGCGCGCGGTGCGGCCAATGTTCCTCCAGAACACGGAGAGCCTCGTTCGAGTGCCTGACTCCCTCCTGAAGTCGTCGGCCGCACTGGCGTACTGGCTTGCCCCGCTGTCCACGGCCTTTCACATCCTCTCCGAGATGGCCAAGATTTCCCCGGGCGAATCTTTGCTTGTCGACGTCGGCGATGACACGGCTCTTCAAGAGAGTCTTTTGCAAGTCTCCAAGTGTCTTGGCGTTCGCAAGGTCTTCATCTGCGCAGAAGAGCCATCTCCAGGGTCGGATCCGTCACTCGACGTTTCTGTTGTGAGACTCCCACGACTCAGCCTCGCATCCGCCGGCTTGATACGGCAGGCTACAAGGGGGGTAAATATTGTCGTATCGACGATGAGCAGTCTCGGGAACGTCCGCCGGTTCCAGATGGTCTCGGCGGACGACGGTCGTGTGGTAGGAGTGAATTGCTCGAGTCAAAACGAGGCTCTGAAGGTTTCTCCTTTCCTGAAAAGGGCCACTCGCTTCCTTGATCTGTACGACACGGAATTTTTGGACTTGAGGCACAACCTTGCTTTCCAAGAGGCTCTGTCAACCGTGTTACGCTGGGTGGAGCTGGGACGCATTGCCCTCGCCCAGCCCCTTCGGCAACTCTCGGCCGCGGATACGGGACTTGCAAGAACTTACATGCCCGACACGGCACCATCAGGGCATGGCAAAACAACGAGAGTGCTTCTTTCAATTCAGGCCTCCGATGTTGCCGTATTTTATCAGCAGAGCATGGTATCGACGACGAATCTGGCCGGGAACGGGACGATTCTAGACCCCAAGGGCACTTATATCATCTCCGGCGGCCTGGGGGCCCTGGGCCTGCCCCTGGCAAAGATGCTCCGGGAGCTCGGGGCGCGGAGACTCGTCCTCCTCTCGCGTTCGGGGAAGCCAAACACTGCGGACGCCGTCTCCGCCCTCGAGGAGCTGACGGCGAGAGGGTGCCGCGTGGATGTCGTGCGGTGCGACATCGCTTCAACGGACGACGTGGCGATCCTCGGCGACCGACTCAAGCGGGACCAGAACTTCCGTCTGCGTGGCGTGATCCAATCTGCAATGGTGTTGGCCGACAGCACGTTCTCTAACATGACCATGGAACAGTGGCGGGCGGCGACGGGACCCAAGATCCAGGGTAGTTGGAATCTGCACGAACTCGCGACGCACCTCCTGTCGAGCAACCGCGAGGCCAGAGACGACGGGCAGGGAGGACAAGGGCTCGACTTCTTCATCCTCTTGTCCTCCGTGTCCGGCGTCATCGGCAACAGCGCCCAGGCGAACTATTGCGCCGGCAACACGTTCGAGGACGCGCTGGCGCATTTCCGCCGCGCCAACGGGCTTCCGGCCACCAGTCTCAACATCGGGCTGGTGTCGGATTCGAGCCATTTCGGCAAGGGGAGCATGGAGAGCTACGACAGCGTGGAGAAGTACCTGGCCAGGTTTGGACATCTGGCTCCCGTCACGGTCACGACGGAGGAGGTCCTGGCCAGCGTGAAAATAGTTCTCGCCCGGTCCAGGTCCAGCGGGCCGACCCAAGGCCCAGCACAACTTATTGTGGGAATCTCCAACCTCATCCCGCGTCACGAGGACCTGATGAACAGGTGGCCAATGGACCGCAAGTTCGATCACCGCGCGGCTTCGGGCATGGCACGCGGCCCGGGCAGCGGAGCCGGCTGGCAACCTAGTGGGAAATGCGGAATCGACGAGATGATGGCTTCTGCGAGGGACATTGACCAGGCGAGGCAGTTCGTCGAGGAGGTGATGAGGGAGAAGGTGGCCCAGGCCACGGGCATGGAACCTGACAGCATCGATGCCGAGAGGAGTTTGTTGGCATACGGCAGTACGTGACGGCTCCCTGAACTCGGTGATCGGAATTACTAACTTCAAATTATAGTTGACTCCCTCAAGGCGACGGAGGTTCGGAACTGGGTGAAGAAGAACCTCAAGAGCGAGCTGTCCGTCTTCGATATTCTTTCACCAGCGCCGATCTCGACTTTGTCGCTGATGATTTCCACGCGGAGCAAGATGTTGGACAGGTTCCGTCACTCTTCGAAGACTGCTTCAATGGACATGGGTTGTTAAATCTACAAGGATGTGTGATTTGAGAATGGAGTTTAGTAATGATGACTTCGACCTTGTATCAACCTGAGAGCAGTTGACTTGCAAAGTGTGAGATGGAAATCAGAATCAAAGCTTTTGCCAACGTTCTTTCAACCCTTGATAAGCCTCCACGCTCTATTGACACATTTCACGAGACGGCACGCTGTCCGGCCTGCTCCCAAAGGTGTTCACATATTGAGATGATGAGATGTAGTGAAGTAACGGTTAGACATGTCTTCCGGACCTTGCGAAAGCACCGAACTACTACACACACGAGGACCTGACGCACTCGTCCACAAGTGGCTCCCACTCGGTTCCCATGGGCTTCCACCCCTTCCTCCTCAGCCTGTCAGCTTGAGACCGAGCTGTGACGCCCCAAAGACCAGGCAGCTCCGGCATGAGTTCCGCAAACTGGGGGTACTGCAACGATTCACATTCACCCACCGATGCCTCGTGCTCCTCCTTGGAAACAGAACCGAGAGCCCGACCGACGTAGCTGGCCAGCCGGCGCATCTCCAGCTGCCCAGATGCCACAAAGACATGGCCCTGAAGGTCGTCGTCCTGCGCCATCCAGGAATCCAATACAAACGCGACAGCCGCAGCCAGGTCGCGCGGCGAGCTCCAGCTCCATACGTTTCGGCCCTCGCCCATGACGAACGGTTTCTTGCCCTGTCGGCGGCGCAGCGCCTGCGCGTACGCGTGGACGAAGCCGCGCGTCCGCACCGGGCCCGTCCCGTCGCCCACCGTGAGCGGGAGGCTCATGACGACCGGCGTGACGACGGCCGGGCTCTTCTCGGCCGCGAGACGCAGAAAGGCTCGCTCCTGCGCGACGTGCCAGTGGTGGACCGGGAGGGACGCGATGGCTTCCCTGTCGTCCGCGTCGCTCGTTGGCTTGCTGGACTCCAGGGGGGCCTCGCCGAGTCGGAGGTTTTTCGGGTCGGCGAGGGAGATGATGGCGCTGAGCATGATGAACAGCGCCGGGCGGATCCGTGCAGCCCGCCGCCGCGCAGAGCTCTCCGGGGAGCTCTCCGGAGGGTTCTCTGCCCCGTCGACGAGCCCTGCCATGAGGGGCTCGACTCCATCCTGGGTGTTCCGCGCGGCGTAGATGACTGCGTCTGACTCGGCCGCCGCGTCACGGAGAAGCGATGCGTTGCTGAGGTCGCCGAGTAGTGTGCGTACCTGGGGGTACGAGTTGGTGATGGCCTTTGCATCCGCCGGATCGCGCACGAGTGCCGAGATGCGGATGGCAGCCGTGTCCACCTCGGAGCAGAGGTGGGCTAAGATACTGCCTCCGATGTAGCCGGACGCCCCGATTAGAAGGACGTTGATCGGGGGTGGGAGTGTATTCGCGGGCATCGTTCTTGCTTGTTTGATGGTGGACTGAGCAGAGGCTTGATGCAACTGGAACGAGAATTACTGTGACATAGACGATTGCATCCTTTGCGTGAACATGCGGTACAGGAATGTCGGCCATTTGATTTTGATTTTCATCTCTTCAACACTTACTACCAGCGCGCGATCCCGTGTCGGCCATCATGGCATTGGCTGAAGAGCACTTGGCAGTAGTAAAGTATATAAAGTCCCGACTGGCCCGGGCGAGATGCGAACGTTGGAAGTTTATTCTTTTCTTTCTTCCCGAGATGAACTTTCCTGATAAAAACGCCCCGATGAACTTTGTTCTGACCGGGGCCGGCCCCAACGTGAAGGGCAATGAGTCGCAGGCTAACCATGAAGACTCCTTCTCACATTAGCTTGCGAGTCTTCTCTATACAGCGTGTCTAGTATCCTTTCCCAGTGTTCATCTAAGATAAGCCAGTTCAACCAGCAATCAAGTGCTGTCGCAAGTAGGCATCTATGATATAGTACACAATGACAGTTCCGTACGTCAACTCTTACCACGACACCGCCGTGGCGAAAGCCGTCTCTGGCCAGCTGCAGTCAGTCAATGCCCCGGTAGTTCTCAAGTTCGTCCTTGCTCTCTCTGCTGTCTACTGGTCATCAATATGGCTCTATCGAATCACTCTGCATCCCCTGGCCTGTTACCCAGGCCCTAAGTTATGGGCGATGTCATGCCTGGTGCAGACCTTCTATGCACTCAAGGGCGAGTTCGCGTTCAAAGTAGCCGAGCTGCACGACGAATACGGCCCGGTGGTGCGTTTCGGCCCGTCCGCCGTGTCTTACATTGACGAGAGGGCCTGGGAGGACATCCACGGAAAACACGATGGCCGCAGGCAGCTGAAAAAGGCCAAGGAGTTCGTGCCGACGGCTCCGCCGAACGGAGCCCAGGGCCTCGTCTTTGTTCGCGACGACAAGGCCCACGGGCGCATCAGACGCAACTTCTCCCACGGCTTCTCCGACAAGGCCCTCCGAGACCAGGGAGGCCTGATCGGGCGGTACTTTGACCAGCTCCTGGCGAAGCTGAGGCGGTCGGCCGGGGAGGACGAGCCGGTCAACATGATGAAGTGGTATCAGCTCACCACGTTCGATGTCGTTGGCGATCTGACTTATGGGGAGAATATCGGCTGCTTGCACGACAAGGCCTATGACCTACACGTGAGTCATTCCATGTCCAGTGGCATTCATTCGTTTCGTGTGTAAATGGAACTCGATGAACAGATTCAGTGCGTGTCATTCGTTCAAGAGAGACTTACCTTTGGGCACCGCCTACAGAAATGGATCGATAATCTCTACTACGTCGTCAAGGCCATGTTCCTGCTCGGCTTCATGAGAGACTTCCTCCGCCTGGACCAGCTCCTCCTGATCGCCATGACGTCCGACAAGCTGCCGCTCAAGAAGAACAAGCACCGCATCCTGTTGACCGAGAAGCTCAACCGTCGCCTCGACTGCGCGGAGCCGCGGAACGACTTCATGGAATACGTGATTCGCAATCTCAACACCCCGACCGGCATCTCCTACGAGGAAATGCTCATGACGTCGTCCAACATCCTCATGGCCGGTGCCGAGACCACGGCCATGACCCTCTCCGGCGCGACGTACTTCTTATGCCAGAACCCGAAGGCGCTCGCTGCCGTCACCGCCGAGGTCCGCGGCGCGTTCGACTCGACCGCGGACATCAACCTGACGACGACCACAGGGGACCACCTCCCGTATCTCTCGGGGGTGATCGAGGAGACGCTACGGCTGTTCCCGCCCGTCCCGACGACTCTGCCGCGCGAGACCCCACCGGAGGGCCACTTCATCGCCGGGCGCTTCGTCCCGGGCAACTGCAAAGTATTCATCAACCAGCTCGCCGCCTACCGGTGGCCGGGCCACTTCGCCGCGCCCTCCGAATTCCGGCCCGAGCGTTGGCTGAAGGGCGAGGGAGGAGGAGCCGGGCGCGCCCCAGCGTACGACGGGGACGTCAAGGGCGTGCTGAAGCCGTTCTCCACCGGCCCGAGGAACTGCATCGGGAAGCACCTGGCGTACGGGGAGATACGCACGATCCTCGCCAAGATCCTGTGGGAGTTTGATGTGCACCTCGCTCCCGAGAGTAACGGCTGGATGGAGGGTCTGAAGATCTACGGGGTGTGGGAGAAGAAGCCCCTGATCGTTCGGTTCCGGCCTGCCGTCAGAGAGTGAGGGCAATCTGAAGATTATGTCAAACTATTATGTGATTCCAGTGTTCTATTAACGCCAATCCCATGGCGGATTCTATCGTGTAGTGCCCTTTTAGCCAACTCATCAATAACTTCAACATCTCTGCCGGACTTGGACGATATTAATTGCAGCCCGTGAAACTGTAATGTTTTCGTTGTAGAGGTGAACGCCCCCTAAGTTGCCTGTATTCAGACAACTCGAAGTGGAAGTCTTAGACTATAGGGCAAAGGTGAACAGAAGGGGTCCCCAGATGCCCGTCTGTTGAGGCTGGTACTGTTTACTCGAGTACTCTTCTAGATTACTTTCCATCTGAATCTAAAACCCAAAGGCTGGACCGTATATGTGTTTCTCTTCAACTATAAATCATCAATACTACCACACTACTTAACTCCCAAACTCCAAATCCAAGCAGACTAGAGATCTAATTGTACCTGCGAAAGCACGGCCTGACAAACAGTCTTGACACTCTCCCCGTTGAGAATGCTCAGCACGGGAACGCTCACGCCCAGCTCCTTGAAGAACCAACCGCGCAAGTCGACGGCGACCAGCGAGTCGATGCCCAAGTCCGTCAGCGGGACGTCCGTCCGAAGCGACGACGCCGCAAGCTGCATGATCTCCTGGATCCTCTCGACAAAACACCCGCTCAGGGCGGCCAGCCGCCCCTCCTCGGAGGTGCTGCGCCCCAGCTCCTCGCGCGCGTTCCTGCTCGGCCGGCCGGCTGCCCTCGACTCCTTGCCGCCGCCCCTCCGCAGGTCTCCCTCGCGCGCCGTGAAGTGCGCGAAGCGCGGGTCGTCATGCCACGCAGCGCGCACGGGCGGCCGCTCGGGCCCCGCCACGGCGGTCTCGGAGCCGAGACCGACGGTGACCTCCCCCGTCGCGGACGCGCCCGGCGGCCCGCGCAGGATGGCCTCGTGGAAGGAGTCGATCACCTCGGCCTCGCCTATGGCCAGGGTGTTGAGGCCCTCCAGGTTGGCGCGCACGGTGTGCAGGTCCGCGGCGCCGGCGTTGGCGAAGTGGCCGACGCCGAACACGGTGGAGAGGTCGATGGTCGAGGCGGCCAGGCCGCGTGCGCGGCGGTTCGCGACCAGCGCGCGGCCGTACATGTTCCCCGCGCAGTAGTTGGACTGGCCCCTGATGCCGACGACGGCGGACATGCTGGACATGAAGACGAAGAAGTCGAGGGGCACGTTGTGGAAGCGGTCCTCGAGGAGACGCGACCCGTCCACCTTGGGGGCCATTGTGCCTTGAAGGGTCTCGAGGGGCATGTTCTCCAGCAGGGTGTCTTTGAGGACCATGGCGCCGAGGACGACGCCGCCGACGGGGGCCATCGTCTGGCTGATGGTGTCGCATGTGCGGGCGACGGAGCTGGGGTCCGTCACGTCCATGCTGAAGACGCGGACGTCATTGGCGCCGAGCTTGCTCATCTCCTGCAGCCAGAGGGGCGGGATGTCGGGGTTGCGGCTGGCTAGGGCGAACGACCGGGCGCCGTTCTCGGCCATCCACTTGGCGACCAGCAGACCGAGATCACTGGTCACGCCGGCGAAGAGGTAGGTCTTGTCCGGGTGGAACAGACGTCGCGGGTTAGGGAGGAGACGAGGGGACG
>WIGM01000757.1:0-21607 GCA_014235935.1 Colletotrichum musicola | reverse complement strand
GGAAGTTCTACGTGGCGGCCGAAAACTCTGGCGACACGGCCAGTATCCGGTGGGGCGCCGGTGGGCCCCCGGTCGGTAGTAGCCCGGGCAAAGCCCGGGCCGATATCTCCGTGGCCACCAGCCCGTTACAACTACTATTTTAAACTTCCTAAATACTTAATAATCCAATAGAAGTATTTTTTTAATTAGAACTTATTAAAAATCAGATCTCCTACTATTTAAATAGTTTATTAACTTTAATTATAAAAATTATAGAGTATTTATTAAAGGGGGTATGTGGATTTATATACTAGATTGCCTTATTGAGATTTGAGAATAGGATCCTTTAAGAAGAGAATAATTTATTTAGTTGGTGCTAGAGGGCTAAGAAAATGCGTCTCAGATAAGGAGGGAGTCTTACTATAGCCGATGTAGAGGATATTTAATTGTAGAGAGAGGCTACAGCTCAGATCGAGGAGGAAACGCGTCGGAGTAGTGGTCGCCGACAGAGGACTGAGGCGGGCCAACGGCGGTGTGGTGTCTGCGGGAACACGGGTCATAATGCGCGAACGTGTCCAGCGAATGGAGAAATGTCAGAGGAAGAGGATTTAGAGTAGTTTCAATTGATCCAATGGTTTTGGTGCTGCTTTTGCGTCCCCTTTGTGAAGTAGTTGTGGTCGGCTGATCGACTCCCTTGTCTGATCGACTCGCTTATCAACCACGTTATTATAGTTAAGAAATATTAAATAAAGTTATAGAAGTAGAAAAAAACAAGCGGCTAACTAATATAAGTAGGTAATCAATAAACTATATTAATATTAAAATATATAATATAAAAAACAGTTATTATTTATTTTTATTACTAAAAATATATTTTCATAAATAAGAATAACTACTACAAAACATATTCTACGCAATTTCTATAGTAAGGATGTATATTCTACGTAAGAACTCTATCTATATCCTAGTTCTCTTGATGTAACAGAGTAGCGGACTCTCCCAGCATTCCGACTGTCTGGGCCGTCCCGTCCCACCTACCTACACTACCTACCCCCTGCTCCATCTGTTCGCGTGCATCTGACCTGGTAGCTATGTCTTTGCAGCGTCCCTGTGGGATGGCGTCCAGGTCTCGGTAGCTACTTAACTTAACATTTTGGGATGCTCATCGTTCCTCGCCCACGTTGATTGCGTTAGCATCTCGCCTCCACAAAATCGAACACGGTCTCAAGAGCTGTGCAACGAGTAAACATCCAGCAACCGTACATGTCTGTACGCCCCTCCCGTGCCCGCCGGCACGGCCGATTTCACTTCTGCCTCGCTTCCTGTTTGCTCGCCTGCCCCCCTTGGTGATGGTCTTTGTCGGATGGCTCGCTGTCCCTATTCGCCTGAGCAGCCGTGGTGGCTCGTTTGGCGAAGTCATCCTGATCTTTTAGCCGTTCGCCTCGCGAGCAGGCTTGGCGTTGGCATGACGATACTCACTTTTTCACCACGGGCCTTGCGGATGCGAGCTGCAGCCGCGTCATCCATCTTGCCCTTTCCCATGCTTTCCCGACCTTGTGAATCTGCCTCACAGGATCCAGTATGTTGGATCGAGCCCCGAGCGGACCGCACTGACGGGAAATCACTGGTCCTGAAAAGGGCCTTCCGAGAGTTGTACGATTGGTAACAGAATATGGGAACGATCAGAGATCAGACAATGCGACTGATTGGGGATTGTGAGTGACCTTATGATCCGTATATAAACGCAGAAAGGATGGGCGTCCAAGTCTGGGTTGGGCATGATCTGGAATGGCTAGGCAGACCCTTTTGTAGTTTCCCCATCCAGAGCCCCATGACTGGTAGTCATATTCGTCTCCTGCAAAGTGCCCGACCAGCAGCCAAGCACTTCCACCTGCCTCCCTCTGAGTAACAATGGCCATTGTCCGAAAGTTGAGGCATGGCAACCCTGGGATGCACAATGTCGGGTGGGCAACCTCGAGCCGCGCTGTTCGAACAAGGCCGCATACCAGTGACTGCTGGACCCTTACACCCAGCCCGACTTCTCTCGCACCGGGGGCATGAAGTCAACCCGAGGTTTGCTGACCGGAAAAGATCCTTGACGACCTTGGCTCTACACATCAAGGTCCCTCGCAGACGATCCAGAGAGTCGCTCGAATGTCTGGGGAGACGGGACTATATCCCGATAAACCCTACCAAACCACTCTCCTTTTCCCCGACGAGGTGCATTTGCACATGTGACCCAGAAGCTTGGCAAATGGTCAAAGGAGGGGCGGGCAATGGGCAGCTATGAGGCGTTGGTTGTGATTCAACTGCTGTTGCCACTCCGGATCAGACTACGGCTCGGGAGTAGGACTCTAGGATACAGAGATAGGTAAGGGGAGAAGGGGGGTCTGACTGCAGTCGAACAGTGTTTGAGCTGTCTTGGGTGGACTCACTCAGCTGCGGTGCTGCGAGAAGTTTGCTGCGAGAAGGAAGCACTTCCTGCCTGCGTTGTTTGCCTCACTCTCATACGCGGTGTTTGATTTGTCTTTTCATTGCTTTTTACCTCTTGTGCCCCCCCCTTCTTCATGCTTCCTTTACTCCATCCATCCAGTTTCCCAACCTGAGAGGCCCATCTTCCGCCCGATAGATGCAATGTGTATGACACCAGTAAGACGCATCGGGCCGTATCCTTAGACCACGACTCGGGTTGCGGAGTGTTGTGAAGAGCCAGCGAAGGGATCATAAAGTTGAGTGTATCGCGTCCATAAAAATTTGAAAAGAGAAAGGGGTGACCGGCGGGCACAGGCATTCGTGAAGGTGGGTACCTCACCGCCCGTTGTTCCGCGCAGAAGCTGTCTATTGGTTCGCGATGAAGCCGGACCATGTTCCTCACGGTTCATCCATTGGCTTGCTCCCGGCTCTTCCATCGACGAGGAGAAAAGGAAAGAAGAAAACGAAAAGCAAAATGACCACACAGGCGCTGAACGGCCGCGACTGAAGATGGGGCACGGTTGTGGCCCTGACGTCGGACGAGTGCTGAACCTCTAGAAGGGCGAATCGGATCAGTACGTTAATTATCAAACCCCGCGGCGCAGCTGCAGAGTCATGCGCACTATATCGATCGCGCTAGACAACGAAGCCGATGTGGCTACACGCCAAGGTCCTGGTGCATACATTTCTCTACTGTATTCTCTTCTTCGCCCGTGACGAAATCCACGTCGCTCAAGGTGTGTGAAACACGGGCACTGAAGATTGAAGGGCCCCCGCTAGCGAGACTCGGTCAGTGGTGGCTGAGGATGCCACCACTCTCAATCGCAGCCTTCTGGCACTTGGCTAGGATGGCAGCCTGTTGTGACACCTCCGCGAGCCGGCCGATGACATCCTTGTTCCCGGCCACGAAGCCGTACAGGGCATATGGGATGCCCACATCGTTGCAAAACTCTTGTACGAGCTTCTGCGTCTTGCGCAAATTATGGCGTGGGATGCGTGGGTACATGTGGTGGACGACCTGGAATTGCAGGCCACCGTGAAAGAAATCGAGCCAGGTTGGGCAGTCGACGTCCATAGTCGTTCGTAGCATCTTCTGCGGGAACGACTCATGTGGGCCCAGATCTGCTGTGCTCATGGCGAAATGAGACAGCGTGATCTGGCAATGTAGCGGTGATTGCAGAATATGACTGACCATAACGAAGACAAAGCGGTCCCAGTTGTTGGGGATAGACTTGTAAACGATGCCATAGCCGAACCAGGTCCAAAAGAAGACCTGCCCAGCCACCTCGAGCCAGTGATGCCACCACGCAATGCCCTTCTTTGGGCTGCGTCTAAAAATCAGGTGGTCCCAGGAAAGCCTGTATAGATTGAAGCGACCGAAGCACAAGATGGGGTAGTACAGATACGATTGCACTGACAGGAAGAACTTAGCCGCGGCGTCATATTCCATGATGCGCTCGTAGTAGGATGACGTGAGGTTACCGAGAAACCGATGGGACACGGCAAAGAAGGGCAGGTGTTCAATATCCGGGTCGTGTTCAGGCGAGTTTGTGACGATGTGATGAACGTTGTGATTCCGCTTCCACCAGCCGATGGAGAGTCCACCCATGAAGTCGGCAATAAAAATGCCAATGCATGTATCGGCGTGGAAGTTGTGCGTGATGCCCATGTGCCCAGCGTCATGGGCCGAAAAGACCAACTGGTGCCAAAAACATCCCAAACAAGCGGCGCTTGGCACATACCAGCCCCACTGGAGAAACGTCAACATGCCAATGAAGAGGATGGTGTAGCGCGTCAGCTCAATAGCATAGGCCCGGTAATCGCAGTTATAGAGGCCTTCCGCCTTGATGCGCTCGTCGAGCAACCTATATTTGCGCACAATCTCAGATTGGGTTTCGTCGTCGAGAGGCGGATATTTTTCCAGGTCCAGGCGGATCTTTTTGCGGGTTTCTGAGTTGAGGAAAGCCGCCCCGTCCATCGCTTCGTCGTCGCCATTGTCAGAAGTCGTTGAAGAGACCGAGACAGGGCTCATGTTCGACGCAGGGCCGTGTCGCCGCCGGACGCCACTGTCGGCGGTGTCGAAGATGGGGGAAGCTTCGCGGGAGCTGGCATTGCTGGGAGAGGAAGGGCTGAAGAAGCGGACCGACTCGTCTTCCCCGGCACCCTCGATATCCGAACCATGCTCATTCGGGACCCTAAACTTGCCGCCCTGAATAGGCGGCACAAAATTCCTCCAGCGCCCTTCGATTCTGCCAATACGGTATCGACTCATTTGCGCCTTTGCCTCTGCAGAATGGAGTCTACAGTCGCGTCAGCCACCCGTCTCCCCAATCGAGCTCGTAGACACACATAAGAACTGGAAACGTACACCGTAACCTCGTCAGTAGCGTCTCGGCCGACCATGTGGTGGATGGCCTTGTCGCCACCGGGATGGTAGGCGAGCCAGCCATCAAGTTTGAGTACGAACTGGTCGACGATGATGACCACCTTGCCCTGGGCGATTAACCCCTCGACTTCGCGTCGAGACATGACAGGGTAGTCCCGTCCGCTCAGCGGCTCTCTGAGACGTGCCAGGCCGGGTGCGGCGGCGTGAGTGGAGGCCGGTTTAGCCATCGAGATGCCTACAGTGTTGTGACTGAGCCGCGCTGCAAAGGGTACAGACAACGACAAAGTGTCTCGTGAGCAGAACCAGGAAACTGGATGAGTGAACGACCGTCGTTCGCCGGCTGGCGGGGCCAACTCCGAGAGGCGGTTGTACGGGAGGAACGGCACCTTTAACAGTCCGAAGGCTGACCTTCACATGGAACACACCAGTGTAATCGTGCCCCAGTACCCACAAATACGCCTAGGACACTATGCACTTAACGCTCACCGCATATTGTAGGTAGTCTACCTAAGATGCCTGCAGGTGCAACGACTGCCACACTTGGGCTGCTCAGATCATACGAGAAACAGTACCGAAACAGCCCGCAGTAGCGTGTTGATCTCGCACTGCCCCGAATACCACTAATTACGTTGATGTATATATTCTCAACATACGTAATAAGAACTACTACTATTCTATAAAACTTACTATCGTATACATAGAGTTTTCTAGACTTTTCAAAAAAAAAAATTCTTCAAGTTTTATCAAAAATCATATAACTTTAACAACAATGCTTAATTCTAAGACCCTTTCATTTCCGACAGGTACTTAAGGGCGGACATGGACGAACTGGCAACGTGCGAAGGGGCTATTGTACGTCAGGAGCTCAACGAGCCACATGAGGGTAGGTCGTCGTTAGATACATAGGTAGTTGTCTAGGTCTACAGAGAGAGCCACATGTCGCCTGCTCCGTCTCACCCACGGCTTGCCCGCGTCCCAGGGCAATCCGACATACAACAATCAAGATGTGCTGCGTGCTTGTGCTCTGCCTATGCCTCCATACTTATCAGAGTCAGAGTAAAGTCCTCCTATGCCCCAGAACTGCTCCGCATGGAAGGTGCTTGCTTCCGCGTGCTTCCACATGTCGTTGAAGGCAGAAAAGAGAATGACGTCTCGAGGGTGGCTCGCATACTCCGTCTTGATTGACCTCACAGCTCGCTCCTGCTCGTCGATGCCCGGCACCGCGACGCCGTTCTTGTCTCCCTGCCAGGGCCAGCCTGTCTCAGTACAAACAACTCGCTTGTTGCGGTTTGCCAGCTTCGTTCGCACCTGGCTAACCATCCTCGACACAAACGGCCCGGCGTCTCCTGCCGCCACGTTGCCGTCGAAAAAGGGGTGGATATTCATGGCACAGTAATCCGACTGGTCGCACAGCGACGGGTTAGCAAGAACAGCCATGAATGTATCAACGGTGACGACAGGGCCCTGGTAGCCTGCCGCCCGGAGGAGTTGTCGCGCCAAACTCATAGCCGTGATGACCTGCTGCGCCGTAGCTTTTCCGTTGTTCACCAGCTCATTGCCCACGCTGATCGTGTCAACAAAGGACCAGTCTCCCTGGACAGCCGACACAATCGTCTGCACCTGCTGCTCGATTGGCCCGATTTCAAAGAGGCCGAGAAAAAGCTTCAAGCCGGCCTTCCTAGCCGCGGGAAGCACTTTGGCAACTTGGTCGCAGTCTGTGCCGTATATCCGCACGACCGAGTACCTTCCCTTTAAAATCGAGAAGTCGGCAACAACCTCTTCCACTGTTTTGCAGTCACTCTTCGCGGTGTACGGCGCATACGCGATGCCGTTGAGACCGCCACTGGCAGAGGCAGAGGGCGACGAAGAAGATGATGACTGCGACGCAGGCGGACGTGAGGAGACAGAAGAGGCATCGAAGTTGTAATTAGAGTAGGGCGAGGGGAGATTGGTGCGGGAAGATGTCTCCTTCGAACGAGTCTCGAGATCGAATGCCTCTGGCGAGCGGCTGAGAGCCCTGGACGCAGGGACAAGCCTGACGGTCTCAGTGATTGTTTTCAAAGGAGCCCCCTCCTCGTCGACGTAGACTACAGCTAGGGGAGCCTTAGTGACGTCTTTCAGCGCAGTCTCGGTAACGACAGCCTGCGGTTTATCGACTGCCCTCTTAGCATCTCTAGTGCCTAATTCTTTGTTTTAGAACTCCTTGAATACGGTCGAAGTAGAGGTGGAACGTCACTTACCTTGAGGATGAGCTGCAGAAAGCCCTAGGAGAGCCAGCAGAGCTGCGGAGGACATGTATATAGCCTTCATGTTTCCCTCTGGCAGGTCGAGGTCCGAAACCTTACCTTCACCTTAGGTCTCAATTTGAAATATCGGGTGGGTCGTGAGATCAACGGTTCGCGCCGAGGTCCAGGCCGTTGATAATCCAAGGTTTGAAGAGGGCGAGGTGCTTCAAATTAACCGGTTACTACGGGAAAGAGTCAGGTTGAACGAAAGTGAAGAATACTATAGTTAAAGAGCGAGTGACAAGAAGCAAGAGGACCGGCAACCACGGCCAGAATGAAAAAGAGTGAATGACTACAGCCCACGCCAAGCTGATGGTTACATGGGACGGATGAAGAAGAAAAAGAATATCCAAATCGAAGTAACGAAATAGACGGAGTAACATTGTTGTCAGAGAGCGATGGCATGGCGTAGTCATATATCTGACTTGACCTTGCAGGACCCCTAACGCTGGGCAACACCCGACGTAACAGCGGCTCGGTCGTATGTCGATTCCCCAGTGGCTTGGCAAATCATGAGACTTGCAGGAACGATGAAGGATTGGTGTGTTAAGATGCAAGGGAAGATTGGAGGGGCGAAGGGATAAGCTGAGGGAAGGAACGAGGGCTGCCATTGTGACATGCAGCTTAAAAGGCCAAGCTTGCGAGGAGGAAGGAGTACAGGGGCGTAAAGGACAGAAGAAAGGACAGAAATAACATCAGTGCTAGGACTTTGGCTTACCCCAACGAGTACCTAGGACAACTCCGATCCGGCTGGGACAACGTAGACAAGTCTCAACCTCAACCTCGACTCAAATTAGAGTCCACTTGGGTTCTGAGATTCCCAGCAATCAAGTGCCTAGTCGAGGGAATGTGGTCCTTCAGCTCCCCCGGTATAGCAAAAAAATAAAAAATTAAACTCGACACGCCTCCTTCTGTGCGGGTTGCGTATGCTTGTTGAGTGCCGTTGGAAGGGGGTTATGATTCCGATAGGAGATTGAGATGACGATGTCTGGGGGCCACAATACAACCGTGGTCTCTCCGAGAAAAAAATGATGGAACGTCGGCGTACGAGCAGAGATATAGATCTGTCGATAGTGCTGTTGGACTGAGGAAAGCAGGAGTCATCAAAACATCTTATACGCCCCGAAGACAGCGCCTTCACCAGACCCAGTTCACGGTTCCACACCGCCAGCCTACCCCCAAGCTGCATTGCCTCGGGCCTAGACGCATCTTATCACATCTTTCGACGGCAGAAGCCATGGCTGTCTGGTACCGCCAATTGCGGGATGTTGACATGGAGAAGGACACGGTGAGCAGCATGGGGAGGAGGCGCTGGGCCGGATACTTCCGTACTTCGATATCTCGCTCAAGAACGATCGGCAACAGCGGATTCAGGGAGGTGCGCGACCGTCGTCTCAGGGTAGAAGCTGTGAGGGCAAGCACGCAACTGAGTGACAAGGCAGTGGGTGTTGCTGGCAAAGTTGAATGAAGTCCCTTCTTGCCTGTCTCCAGCTCCCTCGAGCTGGGTAGCGGACCGCCCGGGCCGCAGCTTCCAGACCCGGCCGTGATCTTTGTCCACTTGATTTACAGTCTCCCTCGACCCTACCGCGGCCGCCCCTCAAACAGAGCAAAGGGAGGGCGCACGGTGCGAACGGCACTTCCATCGCCCACTATCCACCTGCGCAGTACTACACCAGGCGCCAGCTGAACCGCGAAAACGGCCCTAGAGCCTGTAGCAGGCTGGCAGGGGTTGGAATGCTGAGGAAGCCGAAGCCGCTGTAGCTTCTGGTTCTTTGCCCGTCCTGGCCGTACAAAGAAGCCTAGAGGCCCAGACTGGCCCAGCATTGCGAAAAGAGGCTGGGCTTGGCAGGGTCCGTGGCGCTTGTGGGCAGGAAGTTGAAGCACCTCCCTTTGAAGACCGCCTCAACTGCATTGTCTCCCTTTTTTACTCCACCGAATGCAGAGCGCGCTTGTACGCCAACTGAAAACACGTTCTTTATTTTCGCTGCCCCACGCTCCAGCGCCCAGACAAGGTCTTTTGGCTGCCACGTTGGATTTCGGTGTCACCTCTCTTTGCCCTCAGTGTCCCGCGAAAAGAAGGCTCAATTATGGACTAGCTCGCCGCCGCACCAAAATATCTATGTTCTATCAAGTATTAGTATAATGTGTTCCTGTCATTGCATACAAAAGTCCGCTTTGAGATAGTGAGCTGGTCAATGGCCGAGGGCAGAACGTCCCAAATGATAAGGAGACAGGATCCACATTGACGTCTAGCCGGTGACTTCGGCGTCGATCTCTGCCAAGCTTCTGCTGACCTGACGAGTCATCGTCCCACATCCGTCCACCGTACGCCTAAGATGCCGGTCTACGACGATGACTTGGTGCTCGACTTCCTGCTCATGACCTTGGTGATGGCGTGCCGGACTGTGACGCCAGCCTTCTCGATGTCCTTCTTGGGCAGGCCAGATGTGACGCAAACCTTGAGTGCCGGTTGAATGTTCCAGCTGTCGTCCTTGGGGTCAAGGTTGTTGGCAATCGCCATGCTCTTGAGTCGGGTAATCAGAACTCCGTTGGCGAGAGCCTCCAGATCCAGTCAGCATTGCGTCGGTTTGAATTGCAAATTAGGACATCTGAACTCACCTCATCAACACACTCTTGCAGCAAGCGTTCCTGGTCCTCCCTCGTGAGCTTTCGCGCGGCCACCACCTCGGGCTTGAGCACAAGGAGCATAATGGGGTTTTCGGGCGAGCTGGTGCACGTGACCCAGTCGCTGCGAGGATCCAACTGCGCCCTCATTGCCCTGATGTTTTCCCGACACTGAGTCAGGATGTCTGGATTGGACTGCAGAACGCTAAGAGTTTCGCTAGCAGTAACAGCCAGCATTGCAGGCAGGGCGGCCGAGAAAGTATAGGATGCAGCGGTAAGGCGCTGATGCTCGACGACGTCCTTGGCCCCGGCGCAAAACCCGCCACCGGCACACAACGGGCCTGCGAGAGAGCCGGCAATCATGTCCACTTGCGACGGGTCGACATTCTGCGCCTCAGTGAGGCCACGCCCGGTTCGACCCAAGACACCGAAAGACCAAGTCTCGTCAAGAATGATGCGGAATTTG
The DNA here is from genome assembly GCA_014235935.1 of Colletotrichum musicola. Taxonomy (NCBI): domain Eukaryota; kingdom Fungi; phylum Ascomycota; class Sordariomycetes; order Glomerellales; family Glomerellaceae; genus Colletotrichum; species Colletotrichum musicola. The sequence goes on along the minus strand of WIGM01000757.1, from coordinate 11,394 downwards.
TATTTTTCTTTAAGCGCGACCTGCGGGTAGTTGTGTCAGACTTCATGATAAGATGGGTTGTTAGACCCCCTGGGGTAGAAATGAGAACTTACGAGTCTGGGCAGGTCCGCATTGTCGCCGGTTGTCTCAAAAAGACCTTCAGTGACAATGAATCTGCGAGTAAGTTTCTTGCCCCTCTGATCCTTGACCACCTTCTGCATAACACGCTCTAAGTCATCCATGTCGCCGTGAGCGTACCATTTGATGGTGCTTCTGGAAGCCTCGAGTCCCTTGCGAATAGAGTAGTTGACGGCACGATCAGCCACAATTATGTCCCCACGCTTACAGAAAGCCGGAATGACACTGGAGATGGTCGAGAAAGCCTGGGCATAGACGATACAGGATTCGGTACCGAGGTAGGCCGCGATATCCGCCTCAGTTTTCATGTGCACATCCTGGGTGCCGTAGAATTGGGGGGGACCGCATGGACCCACGCCGTAGGTACGCAGCGTCTGGATGGCCTTGTCCTTTATCTGTTCGTTCGCATTGAAGTTGTAGAAGTTGTAGGAGGCAAGGTTCGTTACGGTACGGCCATTTGCCAATTTCGTCTTCGGTCCGGTTGGTCTGGAGTTTGTTAGGGACCGCGAGCTGTTTTAGACAGTTTATAGGGGGCGGGCAAAGATGGGAAATAATACCCGACAATCACAGGCAACCTCTCGTTCTCCATCTCCTCGAGCGCCGTCAAAGGCGGGACAAGCGGTTCGGGAGTCCAGTCGTCCACTAGCTCGTCAATTTCCTAGCGACTGCAGTCAGTTTACGGGTCTCGAAGCATACGTCCAGCGTTATTGGGAAGTTGTTATTCACATCGTCGCGTAGTTTGATGAAGTTCTGTTTTTGGGTCGAGTAGGAGGGCGACAGGAGATAGCGGACGAAGAAAATGAAGAGCACAAGCTCGATACCGGAGCGAATGGGATCATTTTGGTAGCTCGACTGGACGTAACGGATCAGGACAGCTGATCCAGGGACCTTTTGGAAGGCCGCCGATGCGTCGCGCAGCCAGGCGGCCACCATCGTTTGGGCGTCGCTTGCGTCCATGGCGCTGCGGGCGCGAGGTGTTCGATTTCGCTGTAGTGTGTTTTTCCTTCTTCTCTGCTTGTGACCGAATAGCTGTGGGCTGGAGTCGCGATATGGGGTTGCGCAATAGAAGTGCAGGATTGAATGGAGGCGACCGGGAGGTGGTGACGGACGGTCGGCGACTCGCGCTAGACCATACGAATAACTAACTACCCGTTACCCGTTGATTGTAATAGACGGGCGTGCTGACAACGGGTGGGTTCACTGTTCATACCTAGGTAGCGTCCATGAGTCCCTACACTAGGTACCTCACTGTACACCTGTGTACGAAGGTTGTGGCCCCGCCCCTGTACTGATGCTCCTTATTGGACGCCCGCTATAGAAATCAGGGGGCGGTAAAATGCCATAGCACTGTACCTATATTCCTATTAAGTACCTACCTAGACATTTTGATACTGTTAATGCGAGAGAGTGTGCTATGTCTGCACTCGCTGATACATCAACGATGTCTCAGCAAGGAATTATATACGGAACAGATATCACGATATTGTCTGTGTCTTTGGACCGCCGGAGTCTGGAGCAACAAGAGAACGCGAGGGCTCCCGGAACGTAGCCTTTGTGCCTCACCTGCTAAACAACTGAAAGTACCTGTCTACGAACTGTTTTTCTCCTCAAACGCTCGCTCATAAGACTGCTGGTGGAAAACACAACAGCCAAGCACATTTAGTACCACCAACAAATATCGGCGACATCGGACTCACAAGCTCAACTACGACTGGCAGAGACAGACACGGGATCAACTGTATTTGTAAGCCGATCAACTCTTGGCACAAAGCAACTTAATGTCGCGCTCAATTAGGTTTCGTTCTGAACAGTAGAACATGTTTGTAATCTGCAAGTCTAATAGCCGTCACCCCGTGCTATCCATATTCCCTGCCCGAAGAAAAACGAGTTAAAGTAACCGAGTGAGTACGTAGGCTGTCGAGAACCTTTGAAAACACGCCTAACAATGGAGATTACAATTCAACGTCGCCGCCCGGGCCGCAACTTGATTACCATCAAAAGCCCTCGCTCCCCGATGCGGCATGAAAACTCCCCGTAGCCCTTTCTTTGTAAGGATACATTCCCCTATTAGAACAAGCGAACGCGATCCGCGCCGCGAGTGCTCGAAGCAGTCGCCCGAGCATTGGACTGGGCACCAGTGCCGGTTTCAGTGTCGTTCTTCGTGTTATTGTGGTTCAACAGGCCGCGGGCGGGCTGGACCAGGTACGCCTCCCCACTGGTGAAGGAGCCCAGAATGCTATTGATGGGAATCTTGTCACCAGCGACAGCAGGGCCAATCATGAGCGCCATGAAGACGATGAACATGGTGAAATACAAGATGGCATATCGGAAGACACGCTTGCGTCGCAGTTTCGACTGCTTCATCGAGTAGATCGGGGGACGGATTTGACGACTGCCAGGGATGGTTAGCTAATGAGTCCAACGTGAAAGTGCAAAAGAGCAATGGAATTATCATACCCAGGGCGGAGCCAGAAAAGCATCATAGAGTGTAGCATGTCTATCTTGGGAATCAAGATAACCGGCAGCATGATGAAGAGTAGGAAGTGGCCCAGGACGAAGTCGGCCGCGAACATGCTTAGCTCCGTGATCTTGCAGAGGAACTCACGGGCAGGCTGCGAAATCGAGTGCCATCCCATAGAGTACCACTTGCCCGTCCAGAATGCGATGTTGGATTGATCGGTCTTGATCTCACGTGTCAGGGTGAGGGAGATGATCAACTTGAAGACGAAGCGCTGAATGGCCGCGACGGCGATCATGCCGAGCAACGTTTTGGCGAAGTCGAAAGACTCCAGCACGAACATGACCTCGAAGAAAACCAAAAGGACAATCACGGCAATGGCGTGAGCGATGGCTGCAAGCACACTGCCAAATTTCTTGCAGCACATGCTAAGCAAAGGACCCATGAAGCAGGCCATAAAGAAGAAGACCATTAGCGCTCCAGCGTTGATGGCGACGGGAGCGAGGGCCACAGCGCCGACCCTGATCAACGACTGAGTCCGTTGGACGGTTTTCCCGGGATTCAGCTCTTGGGTGACGCCAGTCTGGGCGTTGATGAAGAGGTAGGGGATGACCGTTACCGCCACGAGCAGGAGAGGAGTGAGGATCTCGCTCCAGAACAGGTTCGTGATGGCAGCACGGGGCACATCAGATGACATCTTCGCAGATGGGTCGCCCAAAGCCTTTCGCTTGTAGCCCGTGATACGGGTTCGAGACAGACGGCAGAAGGCAATCCAAGAAGAGGCATGCGAGCGGGAGTTACCACGCGACAACCACCGGAGATAGTCGCGATAGTCGATAAAGAAATCGCTCCACGCGAACTGATGGGGGTTGTACAGGAACGGCGATATAACCAAAGCGAGGAGGGAGATCCAGAAGTAGACGAGAGCCGCCTGCCAGATAGTAACTGTGGCGAACAGGAGCATCATCAACAAACGGGAACCGAAGTAGATCGAGGGACCGGCAAAACGCGAATAGAGAACACCGAAGGGGATGCGGGCAGTCGCGAAGCCACGACCAGTACCGATGTACCGGGCACCGCCAAACGAGAGATCTTGTTGTACCGAATTGGCGTAAATTTGGCAAACGAAGACCTCGAAGAACGGCGATAGCGAGCCAAACTGCTTGGCGAGACGCTTGCCGGCACGCCAGACACCTCTCTCAGTCAACTCCTGTACAACCAAAGGAACGAAGGCCAAGAGCAACACGAAGATGATGGACAAGATGCAGCGGTACACCCAGTCCATAAGAGCATCCGTGTTCTGGCAGCCCGTGGGGTACAAGGGATCGGTGATGGGAACGTCGCGGTTGTAGTTGCATTTGATCGTCTCGTAACGCAAGGCGCCAAGACTAAGCAGGCAAATCATGAACATCTGGACGGAAAGCATGATGAACATGTTGTTGAGGTGGAATCCAGGATGGGCGTAGTAGAAGGAGAGGAAACGATCCAAAGGAAGCTGGGTGCCGAGGTAGTAGTACTCGCGAGAAAGCATCTGCTCGCCCATACCAGTTCCAATCTTGGTGGTGAAGTTCAGAATGGAGCCGAATCCCAAGTCACGACCTTTGCCGCATTGGTAGTACTCGCAGTGCTTGATCCTGCCGCCACGCAGAAGGGCGTTCATGCCAGCGTAAATGTCCTCGTTGAGATGCAAACCCTTCTGAGCCTTGGAGACGCCGCCACGTGTTGTCATGAAAATACCGTTCAGGAAATCGGGATGGCCGTAATGGAGCTTGCCACCGATCTGGGCCAACGTACGAGCAAAGAGAGTACCAAAAGTCTGCTCCTTTCCGGCGGCAACGTCTCCGAGAATGCCAATGTTCTCCGAAAAGATGTACTCACGGGCACCAAGGATGGCGACTGGGGCGTTGACCTTATTTTTGACACCGGGCGTGTACGGGCTGACGTTGTCGTTTTTCATCTCCTCGAACTCGGCCAGAACGCTGCGAATCTTCAGGCACTCTTCCAAGTAGTTGTCCTGGTTGGCGTCGATAAGTTGGATGTATTCGCCGCGGTAGAAAATGAGGGCGTGGTTCTGGTTGTCAGACTTGCCGTCACCCAAGATCGGGTTGCCGGAGAGCTGGATGCGGAATTTGGGCTTCCGCATGCCGTTTTCCATCACCTCAGAGTGGCCATCGATCAGGGCTGAGTACAGGCGAGGTTCTTCGCCCTCGGCGACAGGAGGCTCTTCATCAAGGTAGGCGATCTGAAGGTCGGGGTACGCGCGCAGGAGAAACTCGGCGTTCTCCATCTCTTCTTTCTTGAATTTGGCGAAACGCTGCATAGACACGCAAAGCTTGAACTTGCGGCGCGCCATGCGCTCGAGTTCCCGTTCCAGCTTGTCAGAGTTGCCGCCGAACATCTGAACGACCTCAGGGTTCTCCACACGATACAGAAGCTTGATGGCTCTGCTATAGTTCATAAAGCCAGAGATCGTGCGATAGAGAGTCTGGAAGCGGAGAGACGCCCAAATTCGAGTGCGCAAAGTGTACTCGGGCGCAGAAGACTTGAAACCAATGCAATAAAAGGGCAAATCGTCAATCTTGCTCTTTGCGGCGTCCTTCTCATTCTTTTCAATGTCGTCATTGAATTGAGATGTTTCGTCAGCAAGAATCTTGGTGTCCTTGACGAAGCAGTCCCACTCGTGAGGGTGTAGTTGCTTCAGGTATTCCAAAAGCGTGACACGGGAGTACGGCTCATCCTCGCGAATGATTTCGCGGAGGGACAGGAGAATCTTTTCGCTGTAGTGAGGAATCATGACGGTAAAGGTCGGCATGTTGTCCACAGGAAGCGGCTCGGGGATTGGAGTAGAAAGAGATCGAGCAAAGAAGGACAGGCGTCGCTCGGCCTCGCTGTTAGCGGGGAAGAACTCCGTCTTGAAAGAGTGGTCTTCTTGAGAAACGAAGAATGTGGGTGCCCTCAGCGTTCTCTTGCCTTCTTGCTCGGAGGGAACCTGGTGATACAGAAGTTTTTGAACATGGTCGATGGCCAGCAGGTGCTCACGGTACATGGAGATGACGATGGCATTCCAGACCTGGGAGATCAAAACCTTCGGCTTGTACTTGATTTCCATGTCGGTTGTAGCAAGAATCTTGGAGTAGATACGCTTTGGCAGACGAGAGAAGATGTTTCTCCAGGGCGTGAAGATTGAGGAACCGATGTAGAGTGATCTGGCGATGGAGAAGATAGCGTTGACCAGGACGTACCAAAGGTATGTGTCAAGGAAGAAGAAGATCAGGTCAGTGAAGGTCATCAGAGCCAGGAGAATCAGCGGCTGCTTCTTGCAAAGAATGTCTCCGATGATCCGGTCCCCGAGACAGTCAAACTGCATGATGGACAGGTACCTGATAGGGTCTCGGAAGGACAGTGTCAGGTACACGTATGATTCTCCGAACTTGGCGCCGAAAACGCAAAGCCACAGACCATAAGACATTGCCATGTCGTTGCCATGCAAGCGTGGGTAGCTTGCAGTGAACGTTTGGCTGGCAACGTACTTTCGAGAGTTCTTGGTCAGGTAGCTTCCGAAAAGACCGCCGAGGGGCATGACCGAAAAGAACAGGAACGTGAGCAGCGCGATGACAAACTGTACGATGGCCAGAATCTTGGCGATTTGGTCGCCGCCAATTTTGATGAAGAAGACGAAGACGAAGGGCGCCACGTTGATGACCAGAATGAGGAGCAAAAAGAGCAAGCGCTTAGTCAAATGCTGCGCACCAGCCCAACGACGGGGGACGTACGCCCACTCAGCCAATGTTGCCAACACTTGGATGAGAGCTGCAATCGTGCCACCGAGGCCGGCGATGGAGAACTGTTGGGCAGTCGTCGGTTGCTGGTTTTTCTGCTGCTCATACGAAGAGCCGACAATTAGACTAGGGGCGTTGAACGAGGTGTAGAACCAGAACATGGTCAAGTGAATGATCCAAATGCGGTTGAAGTTAACAAGCAAGTGGAACCATGAGCGAGTCTCTTTGTACGTCTTGAAGAAGCACTTTTTCCAGTTGATGTCCTGGAACTTCAGGTATCGCTCGGCGGCGGGGATGTCGACGAGACGCGTCTTATCGCCAAGAACGATCCTCTCGATGCCTTCCGGGTACCAAAAGAGCTGGTTGCAGTCATCGTAACCAATGATCTGGTTATGATCACGCTCGCGTCGAACGTAGACTCCGTCCGAAATCTCGTAGCCCTGGTCTCTGCAAAATTGGTACAGCGGCGTAATGACGTTGTTCAGGAAGGTGAACTCCTCGACGGGCTCGACCATGTTCTGACAGGCCGGGGAGTTGAGGTAGTCGTCCGCACATTTGAAGATGAAGCACAAGCACTCGGGCATGAACCGAACCTGATTGGCCTCACCCCAGCAAAGCAAGTACAGAGCAAGCTGCCGCACGCGGTCGTGCTGTGACATGCGGTTCATGCGGGTCTTCCAACGGTACTCGGCAGCCTCAAGACTGTTGTCGCCCTCGAGATCCTCCAGGGCCTCGGCCTCGTTCTCGGCATCGCCCTTCTTCTTGTTCTTCTTCGCCTTGCGCTTTAGACCCTTGCCCTTCTTCATGTTGGCAAAACCCACGGCATCGTCCAGGTCAAGGTGGGCTGCGAAGTACCACTTGCGATAGTTGGCGTTGTCACCGCCAATATAGTCGGCGTGGAGTGACAGAAGAGCCTGGTTGGGGGTCATGCGCGAGGCTCTGGAGTCCAGCAAGATCATGAGGTGGTCGTACATGTTCCGCATGCTGTCCCTCTGGAAACCAAACTTGGATGTCAGGTCGAGGAAAATGTCCTCTACCTCCTCCTTGGACAGAGGAATCTGGGCATCCGAAGTCCAGGCAGGGTACGGCTCCCGGGATGCAGCCGACATCATGTTGGCGTAGTCCATGCCATAGTTGGGCGTAGAAGCGCCGGAGGATCGGTTGCCGCCGTACGAGATTTGAGAGGAGGGGGGTCTGAAGCCTCGGGCATCTCCCTGGTCGTAACCGTTGTAATGCTCGTCGCCACGGCCATAGTAGTCCATGTCGGCGGCCCTGGCCATGTCTGACCTCATAGTAAAGTCGCTGAAGGTCTCCGAATCCTCTTCGGAGCCTTGTCTTCGGACACCGGAACCGTAACCCTGGTTGTAGTCCTGATCATAATATCCGCCGCCGCCGCCGTTGTTATTGTTGTTGCTACCGTTGTAGTAATCGTCCTGGTACTGATCGTGACCTTCGTAGTAGCCACCTTCTTGATGGTAGGGGTTGTTTGGGTCCGCATTGTAGTAGCCGCTGCGAGAGGTTAGACCAGGTCATGTTTAAAAAAAAAACTGCAAGGGATGTGGGTTTGCATACGATTCGTCGTAGTAGCCGTCATTCCCCTGCTGACGACCATGGGTGTCGTAGGCATTGTTGTCGTAGTACTGGTCATCCTGGTAGTATGAATCGGTCTGTTGGTTGCCATTGTTTCCGTGTCCACGACCCTGCTGGCCATAGCCATCGTCGTAGTCGTGGTGGCCTCCGCCGCCGCCGCCACCGCCACCACCACCAGCTGGATATCCCGACATCGTTCAGAGACGCCTATCTGAGGTTTGTTAACATGAGATCGTTCGGTCCGGCGCGGAGGGTTCCTTCGCAGCGAGGAGCGGGGAGAGAAGGGCGAGTGCGTGGGTGTTGGACGGGGATTGCGACTAACCGTTCAAAAACCATCAGGTGGGATTCGATCTGTGGAGGGAAACCCAGCAGAAAGCTGGTGTTCGCAAGCCCGAATTGATGTGACCGGCACGGTTGGAGATAACGACAGTCGATAGGTTCCAGTGTGGTTAATCGAATTCGCCTCGTGGCACGACGATGTGTACAGTTGACGACCGTCTGGGTAACGCCGGAAGCTGCAAGAAGCAGAGAAGAAAATAGCGATTGACGGCAGTTGGCTTGATGATTGTGTTTGGTATAGAAGGGACGAAAGGGTTTGGGAGACGGCGCGATGAGCGGTGCGTTGCAGTGCAGTGGGCAGACGGTCTCGGGGGAAGTACCGCGAGAAGGGAGCCCGAAATCTTGGCCAACCTTACCCAGAGAATGAGAAGAGGATCGCGGACGATTGGCGTTGCGAGTGGTGGTGATTTGTTTTCGCGACTGCCTCTGCAGGCTGTCTGGGAAACGAGCGTGGTGAATTAAGTTAAGAGGGAGGAAGAAAAGGGTGACGGGACGCGGGTTGTGGTGAAAGAGCGAGCAGGTCAGGAAGGAGGAGTGTGTGTGAGGTACGGCAGACAAAAAGGGCAGCTAAGGAGGCAGGCCATGTGAGGTACCTAGGTACGCTGCATGAAAAGGGGGTTAGGACGGACGGAAGAGAAGGTGAGCAAGGAAGGGATGGAGTGGAATACCATAGTACGGATACTTAGGTACCTACCTACCCAGCCACGTACTACTTAGGTGGTAAAAGGGTGGCGAGTGAACGCTCTGCCAATGGCAGCGTACAACAACCTAGGCTGGCTGGGGTGATCAATCAGGAAATCAGGAGCAGGGCCAGAGAAATGGGCACCTGCAAGCTAACTAGGTACTATAACTATGTACGGATACACACCTACCTAGGTACTATGTCTACATCTCTGGCTCCACCACGAGGTACATAATACACTACCTACATAGTACGGAGTAAGTAAAAATGCCTCCAGTCCTGGGCCCAGTCCTGGGATGCTGGCCCTTCGGAAGGCTTAGAAGAACACCACCACTAGGGTAGGCAGAAGAGAAACAGAAGAGTTGAGGGAAGGGGATACAAGCAAGGGGAGAGAGAGAGAAGTTGAAGCAGCCAAGACCAGGATAGCACCGTCACCTGTGGGCCAACTTGCCAAGCGAAGCAGAAAAGAAGTGGGAATTTGGATGCCGTCAAGTTGCAGAGCTCGATACTCGTCAGGGGATTACCCAGGAGCCGGCATCTTGAGGACGTGGAGGTACCGAGTACGAGCGGGGCATATCTGAAAAAGCGGGACGTATCCTCGTTTCTGTTGCACCGATGGAAGACGTGGCTGTACGCTGAATTTCCGGCCGCTGACTGGTTTGACTGGGGCTTAAAGAGACCTGGACAGGAGTAGGTATTTGTCCCTGGATACCTAGGCAATACTGAGTGCATGTACTTGCTGCAAGCTGATGTGCATAAGCACTGTGCTCGTACCTAAGCACCTAGGCAGCTAGGTAGGTGAGCAAGTAAGTACGCGGTACTGGACGGAAAGTCGTTAATTCAAAATCACGTAGTGTACTTTGTGGAATCAACGAAACAGCCAGCTCTCGTCTACCTCCCCTACTCGCAAGTCTATGATGCTCTAGTGCTTCAAACCCGTGGATGACAAGAGCCGAAAATCTCTGTGCATGGACCGACTGACCGTTTGGTGTGTGCTAGTGCCAAGGAAATGATGGGGTGCCTCGGACTTCGTGGTGAGGCAAGTACAGTGAGTGCTTCAGAGATTGATAGGTCGTAGGTCGACCGTCGGTACTAGGCATGGAGGTCGAGTGTCACTGGATCGGACCCGGTCAGCTTTTCTTTTCCTCCGCATCCGTAATTCGTATGGACTCGCGCAGTCCCTAAATAGCACGTTGAAGCCGATCCGTGGTCCCGCCTAGCTACCTTACCTGCAAGTTGTCGCGCGAGACTTCAGTACCTGCATGTACTAGCAATACACAGAAACCGAGAAGTTAGACTCAGACTCTGCGATTGACTTTTACCATGCTTCCTTCTCGTGCATACCTAGGTACGCCCGTGGCATCGTTCTCCTTCCCGATTTTCAAACCCCGTGTACGTACTAAGCTAATCATCATACCTACCTCTGTTTTGTGATTTGGTAAATACCTACTTCTAGAGACGTACTCGATTAGCGTGAACAAGTACATTGTGCCGCTTACCTGCTAATATGAGAAATCTCCTGGGCTAGGTTCTTGTCCCGAAGCATGGAGGGAAGGAAGGAAGGAAGGAACACTGCAGTCTGCTACGTACTGCCCACTGCGGCCTGTCCACACCTCAGTGGCCGCTTGGCGCTAATCAACACATCCAGTGGATCACATAGCATGTCACCAACTGGTAAAGGAAGGGTGAAGGTCCACTGGTAAGCAAGTGCATAGTGGATATACTGTGACGTTCACTGTCCAGTGATGGACCAGCCCTCGGGAAGCCGGTCGTTCCGGTACACTGTACTTGCTGACATCCATGACAACTTATTGGACATAGGGGTGAAGCGGCGAGCAGGGGGGGGGGGTTCGTCTCGTCGCGTATGCGTCTGGTGTCTGGTGTCCGGTGTTTGGCGTTTGATCCTTGGTCGAGGGTTAACCGTTACCGTAAAATGGTGCGCGCAACAGGCTCGCGCTTATCCAGCTCCTCTTCTACAACGATCTACTTTGTTCTGTCCCCTTTCCTTCTTTCTACGGTGTCTCGGCATTCCCTGCTTGATTCTCCCAAGTCAAGCGGTCAATACCAAGTCGAGCGGTCAGTAGACTACTAAGATGTAGTATCCGTATGCTGCGAATACACAGTCGGCCTCTCCCCTAATCTATCGGGATGCTCATGTCGACTCGAGGCACAACACAAGCTGCAGAGCAAAGCAAGGATATGTTAGAACACGACAGGAAAGAAGATAGAGGCAACACAAAGACAACGGCAACGGGCGTGTGGACGTGGATTATAAGCATTAATAGGTTGATTGTGGATAGATTAGGCAAAAGGTAAGTGCCCTATAAGAAAACTAGAAGTAGTATACTACCTAGTGTTACGGGCCAGGCCCTTCACATGTGATGCTGCCGGCTAAGCTCGGCACCAGAGTGAGACATCAAGGGATACAA